>JAXGGA010005725.1:0-75737 GCA_038373865.1 Uloborus plumipes
TTTTAAAGCGCTTTCAGATGATATAGTTAAGTTTTGAAATATTTAAATATATGATGGAATTTTAGGGGGAGTTAAACAAACGTATTTACCTGTAAAATTGGCCATTTTGATGACGTCATTACAGGTGGGCCCTTGACCTCAGAAAGAAAAATTAATTTTTCTAAATAGCTCCTTTAAAGCGCTTTCAGATGATATATTTGAGTTTTGCAATATTTGAATCTATGATGGAGTTTTAGGGGGAGTTAAACAAACGTATTTACCTGTAAAAGCGGCCATTTTGATGACGTCATTACAGGTGAGAACTTAACCTCAGAAAGAAAAATTAAATCTTTCTAAATAGCTCTTTTAAAGAGCTTTCAGATGATATATTTGAGTTTTGCAATATTTCAATCTATGATGGAGTTTTAAGCAATTATACGAACGTATTTACCTGTAAAAGCGGCCATTTTAATGACGTCATCACGGAATGACCTTGACTTCCGATCAAGTGTCTCCCGGCGTTTTTTTGTCCTCCTATGTGAATTTAAGCCCCACATAAAATTTCAGACTGGTATCCGGAAATGAAATATGTTTGCACTAACTCCACGGACTATATTTAGTTTGAAAATAAAATCTTTTTAAAATCGCTTGTTAAATTTCGTAAAACAAGATTGGCCTTAGTTTTGATACATTTGTACAAAGATCGTGATCAAACTCAAACTTCTGAATATTTTTCTTTTTCGTTTTTTTGGTTGAATTAGGTACCATGTCAGTTACTGAAAAATAGTTTTGGATTTACCATTATTGTTTTGAATAATTTGCAGGAAGGCTCCAAATAATGCCCCTGACTACTGGGGTAATTCTTGGTCAGTGGGGTAATTCCTGGTCAGTCCTTTTTTTTAGTATTTATGGATTATTATTTCACCTATTATTGACATATGTTATTGATTTAAACTATATGTAACTCTGTGAGTCTTAACTGCAAAGTTAACTGTAACCGCAATGTAACATTCTTATCTGTTAATGATAAGTATACAATATACTGAATTTTTCTTTGTTAAATTTCATCCAATTATTTTATAAGTTTTAATAATTATTCTTAATTATACTAGGAAAAATGCTTAATTGTAACTGCATTGTACTATTCACTTAACTGTTCACCTTAACCTGTTCATAACAGACAGAAGCATGTGCTCAGTGTGTATGGTGCATGTGCACCATATTTTTTATGGACCTATTTATTTGGTAGGTGAAGATTCATTCACAACAGACATAAAAGCTGTAACTATTGCATACAAAGTGTATAAAAAGTATTTTGGCTAAGTTTTATTAAGTAAAGCTATTATGTTGAAAACAATTGCATTCTTCCTTAAAAAAACTAAATACAGTGTTTAATTAGCTATATATATAAATAAATTCTTTATCTAATTAGTTTAATAACTTGTATTAATAATGTGCTTACAAAATGTATGCATTTTCATCAATCATTTGAGTGACCAATAATTGCCTCGTAAGTGGCCAGGAATTACCCCATCTCTGGGGTAATTCCTGGTCACTAATTAACGACAATTACTCAAGCTCATTATGTATTGTTGATAGCATAAATATTTTATTCGATGGACATCCCAATGTGCTTCCTCCATACCAAAATTTGTAACTCTAACTAAGATAGATTTTGTGATAATTGGATGTTAATGCTTTTTGACCAGGAATTACCCCAGGTGACCCTACCTAAGATAATTGATCCTGTCATTCAGAAGAATACGCACTTTTGCCATTCCAAAAAAGCTTTGGCATATATGTTGCTGGTAGAAATTAGGCTGTCTACGTATTGCTAGATGTCCGTTATTTTCCAAGAACATGCCTGATTATTTTATATTTATTTTACGGCGAAAAAAATATCACAGCAAATCCATACAACTAATGATAACTATAACCAATATATTTAACGTGGAAAAGTCAAGGACACATTTAAATTAGAAAACACGAATTGTTGATAACAAAGGCATGATCTGGTCCTTCATGCCTTGGAGCTATCAGGATAAGTGTCGCAGTCTACGAAATTCGACTGCATTCAAATGAAAGCAAATAATTTGTAGTGACACACACTGGCTTAGGCAGTTATGACAATAGTGTACGACGTGGAAGTATGCTGAAAGTCTTAATAATATTTTTGCCGTTTATCTGCACATCGCACGTGTGATGTGCATATGCATCAGACATCTGCACATCAGACGTGCAGGGCCTGGGGGAGGGGTCCCATACTGTACTTTAAAGAGTTTTTTTTTTAATATTAATCAGAAAACCATAACAGATGTCGCTTCTTTCTAATAACTCCTTTTAGGTGTTATTAGAATAGGCAATTTTTTTGTTGTGGAGTACTTTCAGAGTATCTCATTTCTTCTGAAATATGAATTCAAATATGCATAACGTTAACTAATGCACAAAATACTTGCTTATAAAGTGCATACGTATTAGTGCTCCATAAAATATTTTAGGTTCAACCATATATTGTGCTTAAAAGTAACTAGGCGTAAAAAACGCCCCAAGCAAATTGTTTGCAGTTGTATAATTAACTCTGTTTTTTAGCCTACTTTCCCGTTAGAAATAAAAGAAAGACGAAAAAAGTATGAAAAGTAGCTTAATGCATCTAAAAAATATTGCCAAGTCCAAAAAATATCGCCAAGTTAAAAAAATAAAGAGGTAAAATGAATATTGAAAAATTAAAAATTTGAAAGTAGGGTATTGAGATGGGGAATTTGTGTGTCGGTCTGTCGGTCGGTCGGTCTGTCGGTCTGTCTGTCCCCCCCCCTAATAACTTTTGAATGAACATTCCGATTTGGACGAACTTTTTTTTGTTGGAAAGATCTCGGCGAGTACAGTTCATTCCCATATTTGATTTTTTGATTTGAACAATTTTTGGTTCAACTTTGAGTTGTTCAAACAACCGGTCCCGCGATACTAACTTTTGAATGAACAGTCCGATTTGAACAAACTTTTTTTTGTTCGAAAGATATCGGCATGGATACTTCATTACCGTATTTAAATTTTCAATGTGAACATTTTTTCGTTCAACATTGAACCGTTCAAGCTACCTTTCTCCGCCTAATAAATTTTAAGTGAACCGTCTGAATTGAATAAACTTTTTTTGTTCGAAAGATCTCGGAGAGACTCATTCCCATACTTCACTTTTCAATTTGAACCATTTTTCGTTCAATGATGAACCATTCAGAAATTTTTTTAACATGAGCGCCTACTGGGTAATTTAAGTTGAATGTAGATCCTGAACTTAAAGGCGGATATCCTTCAAATTAACTTTGTACGAAAACGGTTTTGATAAAAAATGTATGTTAAGTACTTTTCTGAAAAATCTTCTGTGAGGACTCTGATTCCGACTCCAACTCCGCAAACATGGCGGAAATGCAGGCTCAGAAAAAAAACTGACTGGGCAGACGATTTTTTGTTTATTTATTCATTTTTTTGTTTAATTAATTATTATTATTTTTATTTATTTATTTTTTTTGGCAGACGATTTTTTTTTAATTACAAAAATTGTTCATTCACTAGAGCATTTTATTCTTTATTTATATTTAACTACTGGCAACGGATTAAATATAAAATTCGAGACATTTTATTAACGAACGAGGTTTTTTTTCTTTCTTTGATAAAATGTGTTTTGATGTTCTTCGTACTTTTATTTTATTTATTCTTTCTTTTTCTTTTGAAAATGATTGTGAAATTTTTCTACGGAAGAACTATCCCAAGCAGCACAAAGGCGTTCAAAACACGTTCTGCAACACGTACAGAGCGCACCAGCCGAAACACGTTCTCGCAGCACGTGTTGTCAACGTCTATGTGTCTCATCGATCGATGGTAATATGACGCGTCGAAATCTGGTGTTGACCACCTTTTTTTGTCCCAGTTTTGAACGTGGAATGATAGGTTATATTTAGGTTCTGGAAATACGTTTGTTTTTAGTGCTCCCCAGCTGAAAAAGTATACTACGTATACCCCACTCTCCGGGGCCGTGACGTGTTTTAACAGTGACGTCATTTTTGATCTATGATCGTCGCCATCTTGGTTTTAATTATTTAATTAATTAATTTAACTATTGATTGTTTAATTACTATGAGTTTAATATATTCATTCCGCGGGATTCGAACGCGGGTCCCTTGCGACTCCAGCAGTACACGCTAACCACTATACGCTACTTGATCTCATCGAGGAAGAAAAATAATACTTTAAATGGATTTTTTTTTTGCAGGAGGCGCCATCTATGAAAGACTAAGGGCGTAAATCATATCATTTTATTAGTATAAATGCAATGCTTTTTTACTGAAATGCATGCAAATCTGATTAGGATCTTGGGAGAAAGAGTTGTTCAAATCTGATTAGGATCTTGGGAGAAAGAGTTGTTTAGGATAAAACTTAAAGTTTCTGCAGATATGATTCCTCTTCCCTTTCTAAAAAGCAGCAATTCACGACCTTAATTCTGAGAAATTAAGCACCTCCTTAAACACTGAAATGACACCGTGATAATATCAGGACTGCAGAGTCGGAGGAAAAATGGTCGACTCCGACTCCGGGATTTTAAAACTTTCGACTCCGACTCCGGACTCCAGCTTTTTTTGAAATTATTTATATTTTTACCCAAATGTGAAGAGGGAAAAACCCTAAACAAAGGTTGAAATATTAAGTCCATTTTTAAAAGTTTCATTTTTATTCATGGTCGTAGCCAGGACTCACTTTAGGGGGGGGGAGCAAGCTGGGGTATCCCAGTTGGAGGTCATGGGAGGTCATTGTGACCTCTCGAAAAGTTTAATTTGGTCATGAATTCTCGCAGGTAATTTCACCACATTTACCTCAATTCTCGGAGATCACTGTGACCTCCCAAAAAGTTCATTTTCTCCAGAGCAAATGACAAGTGCCGCTCTTGTCATTTGACTCCGTACAAAACTAATCCTTTTCTTGTTAAATGGCCAGATTTTATTTTAACACAATGCATTTTTGCTGCAAATATTTTTTATTATCTTGCATAAGCCCATACATAGCAATTCGTTTCACAAAGCAGACCCGCCATTTTGAACCCCTTTTTAATGATCCTAGATGCTTAGGATTTGGATATTGGACGCTGAAAATTTGTATCTGTTAGTTTCAAAGACATGTTTTCACCACCATAAAATTTCATCGAAATCGGAGGTGGTTGGAGTCGGAGTCGGAGTCGACATGTTTTTCATCAACTCCGACTCCGACTCCTTTAGTCCAAAATCAGTTCGACTCCGACTCTTCGACTCCGACTCCGACTCCGCAGCCCTGGATAATATTACTGTTTTTGCACGTCAAATATCACGTTCCTTAAGCACTGAAATGACACCGTGATAATATTACTGTTTTTACACGTCAAATATCACGTTCCTCAAGCACTGAAATGACACCGTGATAATATTACTGTTTTTGCACGTCAAATATCACGTTTCTTAAGCACTGAAATGACACCGTGATAATATTACTGTTTTTGCACGTCAAATATCACGTTCCTTAAGCACTGAAATGACACCGTGATAATATTACTGTTTTTGCACGTCAAATATCACGTTCTTTAAGCACTGAAATGACACCGTGATAATATTACTGTTTTTCACGTCGAATATAACGTTCAAGTGACACTTAGCACCGTTATTTGACCAATAACACCATTTTTGTACCAAATTTGAACGTTCTGGTGCTGCTGGGGATAACAGTTACATTCTTTAAAAGGTGCGGCAAAACTTTATTTACTCGTTTATTTACTTTTTACGTGTCCGTTTCATCTGATGAGAGGGGTATATTTTGCTTTTAGAAATCCGCTTTAAGTGCTATAAAGCTATGTTTGACATAATTTTCAGTTTCAGATATTCAAGAGAATATTGATTAGATGCTAGAGTGCCGATGTCGATGTACGGGAAAGTAGGCTCGTTTAGTTCTTGACAGAACTTCTTGTTTTTTCTTAACAACATCAAAAATGTATGTATACTTGTGTACTAAAAGCAGGTTACAGATTATCTTTGAAACCAGAACGAATTGACTAAAAAACAATACGACATAAAAATTATTATTGTACATATTATACTGAAGTCACACATACGATTAGCTTTAAATGCAAAGCCCTTTTTTATGTGCAACAAACAAAGAGTGATATACAATGCTTCGGATCACGCGTTGTAATACGTACTTTAACAAAAAAAAAAAAAAAAAAAAAAAGAAGGAAATCTCAGGTCGATACGTTATTGTGTAATCATCCATCTTGAAAGCCCAGTTTCGCATTCAAGGAACATAATCACGATCCGCTATTGCTCAGTTCCTCGAGATAACAGTTGCAGTGGGCAGTAGTCATTTGCACTTGAAGGCCATTTCCAAAGGCTATAATAATAACCACAATGCCCATCAATTTAGATGGAGAGCATGTTTTATTGGCTTGTAAAATGGGGCTTTGTTGTGGGTTGTATTGCATAATATTTCCTTCCTGAGAGGCTTCTTTTATATCCCTTCTAAGTGTTGGTCTAATAATGTAATGGATATCTCAATATGGTGAGTGAATGAAGCAAAATAATGTACTTTAGATGGATTTCTCGCAGCAGAGTTAGATGTTGCGGCAGTTTGTATTTACTTGTAAGTGTGATGTTTTTGAAATGGTCATGCTTACAAGGCAAAAAAAAAAATGCAACGTGTTTTATAATCATTGATTAATATGACATATTTTAGTTAGATAGTGAAACAATTATTTTAATGATAATGGCTTAAATGGGGAAGAACATGTTTCTTAAAAATACATATATTTGTTCCTGGAAACTATTCCTGTATTAAAATCATTATATTTTCTCTCCCTCGCCTCATACCCACAATTTGGGTCCAGACAATGTACTTTGACCCCCTAATTTTCCAATAGAAACTTTCACTAGAATCGGAGCTCAAGGGATGGATTTGACCGACTCTGAAGTGTTTGTAACTGTAGTATTCATTTACTTAAAAATAGATCATTTCGATCTGTATGAAATGGAAGTTTACTTCTTTCCTCAGTGGTCACTCTTTAACAGTTTTCTACATTTCGATACACAGTAAACTCTCGATTATCCGCGAGGGTCTCGTGAAACAAACGAACACAATTAACTGGTTTTAATCGAAGCACGAAATTAAATTTTGTTTTTTCTTAACATTTCTTACCCAAGAGTGCGGTGTAGGTCATCCAATTAATTATTTTACCTGTGCGTTATCGTAAGTATCACTTCTTTATAGATTTTATATGCTTGAGAACCTCAAATACAAATAATGTACCATACACTAGACCTATCGTCACTGTTTGTGCATATCACACGTTTTAAGTTTAATGCAATTATTTTTAAGCAAAAGACATTTTTCATCTTCTTTACCTCATATTTTATGCTTTTTTCGAATCATTCTCAATTTTCGTTATCGCGATACCCGTGCCACCCAATTCCTCGGATGAGCGGGATAATTGTAGTAGTTGTGTAACTGTAGTTGTTTTTAATTTAAATTTCCTTTGAGAACCTAACACCAATGTGTATAGAAAAATAAAGAAAGAAAAAACACTCCACCAAACTGCTCTAAAAGAAACATGTATAGAAAATACAATACACATCTAAATTTATTTTACCTAGCATGATGCTTTGGGTAATATATTAGGAGTACTTCTTAACTTTGCTTCAGCCATAAGTCCTATTCCCGTCAAAATCACCGTGATTTGTTTGATTAATTTTTGTTTTATTCTTCTTTTTTGTACGATTGATTTCCACACGTGGCAGTAAGAATAAAATGTTTCAAATAATTTTTGCTAAGAACATTTCCTCAGCAAACCTTTAAACAGCTGAAAAATATTATTATCGAGAATAAATGAGTATTATAGAGTAAGCAAGCATATCTAAAAATTTTAGCTTAACTCGCGAGAGCTCGCGCCTTGTTTTGTCACACGAGTACTCGCGTGGAGTCGAAAACGACCCCAATGTGTTTTTCTTCATCTCTTTTCCTTTTTTTCATGACTTCTTTATTTTATTTTATTCATTTATGTTTTTTCACTAACAGAGACTTCTACAATGATTAGTTTTTGATTTGAAATGCATAAAGAAAGTGTTTTATGAACTATTACGAAAATGCTCCAGCTCTCAAACACATCAGTAACATTTTTTGCGTTTCCCTTTGGTGCAGGAAGAAAAATACTTATATTTCGAACTGGAGTACAAACATTAGCTCTAAATTTATTTCTTTGCCAAATAGTTTCTTTATCTCTTCCAATAAAGATGTCATCTGTATCAGGATTATCAGAATTTTCGCTAAAAGAAAATTTGCTTTCACTGTCATAATCACTAAAGTTTTCTTTATTGCTAAACCTTCATCGTCTGAAATGACACATATTCATCACTTTCTCCATCGGCTAGTAATTAGCTAAAATGCTTCATCCCTTGCTCATATGGAGTCGGCATCTTTTCTTTGTTATAAGTAGTGCAAAAGCAATTGAAAAATATGAATTTTGCAAGGACAGAACTACATAATCATTGTGAACGACACGCTTGTTAACTGAAAATCATGGCTAGAAGAAGGATTGCTGACAACTACTTCCTTTTCACAAAATGTTTCGAAATTCTTTGAATGGAACCGACTCCAAACACCTGTTCCGTTCCGAGAACTTTACTGACGTCAGTACTCGCCTGCGGTCGTAAAAGACTCCAATCGCAAGAACCCCCCTAGTTTACAAGAATTAAAAGGATTTAAGAAAATTCCAACCACACCCACATATCAATCAAGGACACAATGGCAGCTACCCAAAAGATGGTTTCCTTATCTGTCCATGAAATTCCAAGAAATGGAAACAAAAATGGCTGGGGTCGTTTCCGACCCCGCTCGAGCTCTCGCGTGTTAATGTAAATATCATGCATTAACTGTTAATAGTTGTATATCGATATTTACATAATTTGAAGGGATTACAGACGACAGTTATGGTATTAAAAATAACTTGATTTTTTTGATATGACTTTTATTCAGTACGGTTCTTAATTCTTCTATTTATTAACAACTTTTCTTAACTTTTGAAAATAACGTTTTTTATCAAAGGCATGAACAATTTCTAGTAGAGAAAACTTACAATGAATAAAAAACACTTTTCAAAGTTTCATTTATAGCTTTAAAAAAAACAGTGTACTTTATTTGCAATTTTAAAACGAAGGCCAACTGTAGTATTAACATAATCAATTTTACGACCAATAGCCAAAGCTTTGGTAAACTTCTATTCGTGACAAAATTCAGTTTCCCGGCTCCACATTTCATTATCTTTTAACAGGGTAACCAAACGTGGCTCGGCACTTGGGCAAAGTCAAATATTCAAATTAATTAGAACTGCTTTACTGATGCTGAGCTAGATGCTTATCTCCATCGGAGGATTTTATGGCTCGAAATTTATACATGATTTCCCCCATTTTAGTAAACTTTCCTGAAATGCTTTAAGTTCGAAAATTATTTTTGTCTTAGGGCAGGTTTAATATTTTAAGTTTATATCTTTTCTACAAAATGCGTACTTTTTTGCAGCACATTTTCAGAATTTATCATAATTGCTAAAATGATAACTTCTTCCAAATAATAAAAAAAAAAAAAAAAATAACAGATACTGAAAGTTTTTGTTGAAACATGTTGATATTCGAAAGTTTTTTTTTTTTCTAACTTTATTTGTCGAATACAGTTTACAATTTAGTATTTATTTCTTCTTTTTTAATTTCGTATGTGGTTATAATGTAGAGCGCATAAAAGTAGCAAAACCTTAGAAATATATTTTTTAAAAAATAATTTATAATTTTCGTAATACATTTTAGTAATTATTGAAGTGAATTTCAAATCGGAAATTTGAAGACACGCTGGAAACGTAAAATTACCCCTGAATATAATATTTAAAAACTGTTTGTAATTTATCAGTAATGGATCAAGTTTTCAGATTTCCTATGTACCCCTCCCCCGAACCAGAATCTTAGTTCAAACAGTGCAATTTCTATTTAAAAAAGTATTTAGTGCAAAATATTGCAGCAATAGCACTCATTTATGTATCTTCTAAAAATAGGGTAATATTTCTCTTTGTGTATTTATTGTATATATTTTTTCCCTTTGTAAAATTCAATTTTTTTTAAAACAGTTTGATTTTTGCTGGTAAGATAAATTTTTCACAAAATATTTCTGTCTTTCCAAACTTTTTTAAGCATCCATTGTCTTAAAAGCAATTACTTCCACTGTTTACAGCATGAAGAACACTAATTAGTTCATCTGTCAGATAAATTCCTGACTCTAGGAAACATCGTCTTTGCATGCAACGAACTTTTATCATAAATTTTCGTTTGTGTTGTTGAAAATGATGGACTATGTGATGGTTACAAAGCAAAATTTTCATATAATTATTAAACGTCGACGATGTATGACTTCCGAAGTAAATCACATCGCTCACATTTTGAAGTGGAAAATATAGATCGTTGAAGTTACGTCATTTGTCATTTAGTTGAGTCATACGCATTCTGCTCTGCAAAAAGTTTAGTTTTAGAGCTGGAGTTTTGTGATCAAACTGGTGTAAAACCTATTATTGATAAATGTTAGTACGCAAAAGAAAAAATGCACATATTCAGTTTTTGTATCTATACGCTAACATTTCTTGTTCAAAAAAGACAATCCGTCTAAAGCAATCACACTATTCTGTATTTTTTTGCTTTATTTATTTTTTATTATTAATTATCTACTCCTGTTATAGTTATTTGTTTTTCCTTTCTGTCTGTGTAATATTTCGCCAGGAAATAAACTTTAGTTTGTACTTTTTAGATGTGTTTAGTACTTGAATGCAATACATATATTATTTTTTCTGCTTGAGTAGACAAATAAGTGAATAAACTGACATTATTTATACGCCAATTCATTATACTTAAGTTATTGGTTAATCATACCGATGTGTGTGGTGTTTTTAAACATTATAATACTATTTAGTAAGTATGAAATTCGTACATAAACTTAAAACATAAAACTGCTCTTAAACGTGGGTTTAGAAAGTCTTTAATTTGTAATACAATTATACAGGGTGTCCACTCCTATCGTGGACCAATAGCTAATTTCTAAACCGTTAGAGATACGCATATAGTTCATTTAGGAAAAAATCTCCAAATTACGAAAGGAATTTTGGGTCTATTCAATGTTTTCAAAAAATCAAATTTTGAAAGAGTTTACGAAATTTAAATTTTTATAAAACCCCCAGTCCTATCAATCATGTTTAGTAAAACATTCTTGACACTGTAACGTTTAAACTAAAAAAAAATCACTGTTCTACCACAAAATTGTGACCGAGTTATGACGTTTTGACAAATCAAGATTTTGCATTATTTCATGACGTCACGAGAGATCACTAAAGGGACCATATGCGAAATCCTTCAAAATCTTGATTTTTCAGAACGTCATAACTCGGTCAATTTTTGTGGTAGAACATGTGATTTTTTTTTAGTTTTACACGATTAACAGGTGTCAAGAATATTTTACTAAATATGATTGATAGGACTGGGGGGCTGTATAAAAATTTAAATTTCGTAACTCTTTCAAAATTTGATTTTTGAAAACATTGAATAGACCCCAAAATTCCTTTCGTAATTTGGAAATTTTTTCCCTAAATGAACTATATGCGTATCTCTAACGGTTTAGAAATTAGCTATTGGTCCACGATAGGAGTGGACACCCTGTATATGTGTCAGTAGTAATGCAATTGTATCCATTATTACATTGCAATTACGATTCATTATTACAATACAATGCACATCGTATATTCAATTATTTAAATTTATGCTTTTGTTGAGGAAAGGATTACATCGTCAATATTACTTCTGTATAAAAACACTGCAAAGTGGTTAATTCTAATGTCAAAACTTATTTGTACCATGCCATAGCGTTTTACTCTAACTTTTGTTTTAATGTTTCTGGAATTATTTTAGGGAATTATAAGAGAATCTGTCATGTATTAATAAAAGTATATGGTAATTTTTTTAGAGAGTCTTGTAAAACGTGTTTTCTTTTGCAGTACGTCAAAAAATATTAACTCTTGACGGAGTAAAGACTTCGGCGCCAAGAATTGCCACAATTTTCTTGTCAAAAAATAACAATAATAAATAAATAAATAAATAAATAAATCAAATGAAATATATAAATAAAATAAAACGGAAAAAAATACGTTTCAATAATTTATTTTGTCATCTTAAAGTATTTAAGAGTAAAATATTGTATTTGTGTTGTATTGCAGCATTTATTTTGTCATCCAACGCATAACTTTTTAATTACAATATTTAGAAATTTAGTTATTAAAGGTACTTAGTTATTCAAAAAAGAAAAAATAAATAAAAACTATATATACAATATTAAACGATGTAAAAAATGTTGTGTACTATTAACTTAATTATTACTTAACACATTAATTTTAATGTACAAGAAATAGTTTGCCATTTAAGATATTACTTATTAATTAACTTAATTTTAGAAAGTTCTTAAAATCAATGGTAGTCCTTTTAAACGAAAGGTTTAAAAAGAGTTGAGTACAAAGAAAAATGCGAAAGTACTTACATTAACTCGCGATTTACTCGATCTTTCATCCACGCCTCCTATCCTCTACATCTGCGAATAAGGAATCCATCCACCCCTCTTACCTGGAAGAAAATTTTTTGACAATGTTCTTTGACAGGTGTGTTGAATGACTTTCAATCAGTATGCAAAAGCTGTCAGTATCGTGTGCATCATTAATTTTCGAAAAATGCTCGTTAGGGTTTTAATCATACTTGTTACATTAAAGTTTGAGTCTATAGTTAGCAAGGAATTTTAAATAATTAAAAAGTTTTAATTTTACAAACATTGAGCTTTCTTTGAATCCTTCGCATGTGTGTGTTGTGTGATGGTTATAAAAGAGGGAAAAAGTAAAAAAAATATTTTTTTTTTTAAGTAGACAAAGCAAGTGTTTGTTGTCAGTATTATCATTTATGTTATTATTTTAGCAACAAAATGAATATATTAGATGAATGTATTGAGTTAATCATGCACGGAGGGGTCCCGGGTTCCATCCCGTCCATTTTCAGATCCACCGTGCTCACTAATGGTGACTGGAGCACGTCAAATATGTTTGTGGACTGAACACATAGTCTTCTATGTTCAATTTAAAAATTAATAATTCTTGTGGGGCTGAACCAGAGATTTCTAAGTTTCTGGTCTGGATCAAAAAGCGAGAGCTTTTCAGGGGCTCATCCAACCAGTTAAAACATGTGTAGTGGTAATACCTGTTTAAGTATAGCAATTATTCGAACTTCTAAAATATTATCTTTCATCCCAATGCATACTATTTGTATAGCTCTTATTATTAAGTAATTATTCAAATCGTAGACTATTTCCTGGAGCATTAATATCTATAATATCATTGACGTAGAGACGTATTGAAACTCATAAATCATGCCGCTAACATTTCAAGAGTAACGTGACAGATCATATCCACCTGCTTCACTTTAATCTTTCTTTTCTAGACAAAACTTTCACTGAAGCCAAAATAAGCGGCGATGCATTGATTTTTCATAGATATTTTTTCAGGAATAACGTCAAACAATAGGGGCTTTGAGTACAAATGTTGAATCACAAATATCAAATCACGTTCTTTGTCTTTCCAAATCTGAACAAAATAGGGGCTAAGATTGGATTGCTGGGAACATAGGTTGTTTTTTCTGTTTTAAATGAGTCACATGTCACCTTAGACTTAATTTTGATTCATAGATATTTAACACACAATAATTTATTATCTATTGCACATATGTACATATTTATAAATTTTACATAAAACATAGTAAGCTTACACGTTACTATTACTTATCATCAATTGTTTCTGCTTTTATCACATAATCTCTCCCCCCCGGACGTTATAAATAACACAAATTCTATTTCCTTAAAAAAAAGAATGAACTATATCAGTACTGTGATTTGCTATTAGTTTATGCATTTTATTTTAACTCATTCTAATTAGGTACGGATAAATTATGTAATCTAAACGAAGATGTATTCAGAAGATTTGTGCACACAACAGCATAAGATAGCATTATATTTACTAAAACCCATGATTCGTATTTAAAAACAAAAAGGTTCAAGTTTTTTCTCGCAATGCTTGCGAGAAAGTATTGTAATTAAAAAGTGCTTGCCCATTGTTTTCTCACAAAAAAAAAAAAAGACTTATTTTGTTTGAGAGTACGATTACTAGTTCAAAGTATTTCACTTTAAAATATTAGCAGGAGTATTATTCCTTAAGTTCAAAAAATGTATTTTTTTGCATTGTTTTATTTGACTAATATATAGCAAACGTACAGGGCAGGACTGGGTGGTCGAAAGGGGGTGGGAAGGCTGAGTTAAAGGGCGCCGAATTGGCCTCCACAGTACTTTAAGAATTTAAAGCGGACATTTCAAAAATCCCCGTAAATACAGAAGCGTGTTTTTTTTTTTTAATTATTATTTATTTATTTAAAATTCATTATTATTTTTTAAGACTTTAAAATCTTACCCCCCCCCCTTTAATTCCATGATATTATAAAAACTTTCAGTTGGATTTCGCTCTTCACACGTGCTTCATTAGAAAACATCAGTTAGGGCGGAAATGAATATTTACACTGGAAGTAATGTCCGCGAAACTAAAAAATCCATTCTGATATGAACATTTTAATCTTGGTACATGCATATATTGCTCTTCTGTTGTCTCTTCTATTTTTGCTCATTTATATTTCTTGAAACACGTGATTCAATGTTTAAAACTAAACGTAAATACATCATTTCCTCCGATTGTTGTTTTTGCCTTAATATTCCACAATGTACATTATCTTTTGCAAACATATCGATTAGTATCTATGACACGTTGATATTCCGAAGTTATAAAAAATACCCAAATAATAAACTAACATTTTGTAGCAAATTACATATAAATCATTATAGTATATGGAAGGGATCTATAAGATCTATAAATGGATAGGACCTATGATAACGTCCAACAATTTATTCGCTAAAGTACGCCACACTGTTTTGTAAGGAATATTAAGCAAAAACAAAAAATTTAATTTCACCTGGTCTTCGTGGATAATCTGCCCCGTGGATAACCCGTTCGAAGATAATAGAGAGTATACTGTAATAGTTTTCAAATCATCACATTGAAACTCATAGATCATATTACAACTAATTATAAATCCATGTATTGTAATTACATAATTTAGGATTATACATCTAGGAAAATATTTTCTTAATACAAAAAAAAAAAAAATGAAAATTAAAATGAGAAACTTACCGTTGAAAAGATTCGTTCTTATAGTGTATTCAATTTTTCTGAAGCTCCAAAATCACTTCTTCACTAATGCTGAAATCTAACCCAAATGACTCATTGATTCATGTAACAACACACTCCCAAAACAAGCACCGTCAATAAATCTCACCATTCTACTTGTATTCTTGACCATTGATATGTGCTGTCACTTTCCACTTTCACCCTCACATCCCTTTTTTATTGAGGAAACGCCCAGGAGATTCTGGGAAACAACGAGGGTCTGCTTTTGTTCTCGGGAGTATAGGGATGGTGACTTTAGGGACTAGGGAGCAAAGATGAGCTACAGTAGATAGCGGAGCGCAGTGGACTGCTTTCCCTGCTTACGAAAGGGCGCCGACCCAACAGTCTTTAGGAGGGCATGAGATAGCTCCTAACATACATACATTAAATAATTACTTCAAACACATTTTCCCAAATATCTTGAAGAATTTAGTTTCATATCTTTAAAATTGCATCATCGTATATATTGTCATAACATATGCAAAACAATTTTTGAGCAGAATGAATACGAAAGCATGGAATATTGGACAAATCGTTATGTCGCCCCCTCGAAGTTTTAAGTTATTTTTCTGTAATATAACATATAAAATTCATTTTGAGATAAGCACAAAATATTTCTTCAATGTATGAATGCATTAACTTTGAACTATAAAAAAATCAAACTATATTACAAAGTGTGATGTTTTACACTGTAGCACATGAGCACATTGTTTTACTTGTTTTCCTTATTAAAGGAGCAAATATTTTTACTCAACGAAATAATCTATTTTTATTTTCTAGATTTATTTTGGGGGGAAGGGGTGTATTCCATTACATTTTTTTTAAATCCTGAATCAGTTATTTTATTTTAAAGTTGTTAAGAACATAAAATTTATTTTACAATACATTTTATTCCTGTGAAATATATGTAACAACTGAAAATACACCGTGCCACTACACTTGAGTAGCTTTATTATGCTTTTTCGATTGAAATGAATGTTTTAAAAATAAGGTGGTTTCTTATAAGAATTAAGTAGCATTTAGTAAAGCGAGGTAGAAAACGCGACATACTTACAAACTTAATTGTTAACTCATTACTATTCGAAAATAATACTTGAATTGAAAATGCATTTCATTTGTAGCCATGGGGGTTAATTTTCTCTGACATTAGTTTCTACGTTTATTTCAAACACTTATTACTAATTAAACGACGCTCTTGAGTTTTGACTGCTAGCTTCTATTAAAGTCTTACATTTCAATTCAAGTTTTGGTAAGTAATAAAGATAAAGATTGGAACTAATTCCGTTTACGATTCGTTAAATTTGTTTATAATTACCCTAGACATGTATTGTTCTTCATTTCCCTAAACTTCACATTTTCCTATTATTTGGTGATACGAGGGTAGTCCCATAAGTACCCGGCCTGACTGAGAAATGGCGGTAGTTGTTTGATAAACATCACTGTATTAGAAATTATGCCGTCTATAAAGCATATGTTTTAAACTAGATAACGCAATGTTGTTTAGTTTTTGTTTGGTAACCATCAATAGTGAACGTCGTCAGCAACTTTGAAAATGGAGAAAGTTGGTCATCGGTATGTGATACAGTACTTTTATTTGAAATTCCTCAGCCCAACCAATATAAAAGCCGAACTGGACTCTACTCTAGGTGAGTCCGCTCCTTCGTTTACAACGGTAAAATATTGGGTAGCGAAGTTTAAGCAAGGACGAACGAGCTGCCAAGACGATGATCGCAGTGGTCGACCAAATGAAGTGACGACTCCAGATATAATGAAAAGAATCCACAAAGAGGTACTGGAAGATCGTCGACTAAAAGTGTGTGAGCTAGCAGACATAGTATGCAATTCAAAAAGTGCGGTACATTACATATTATCTGAAAAAATGAGCTGGAGAAAGTTGTGTCCAAGATGGTGCCGTTTTTGCTCACACTCGAGCAGAAACAGAGTCGTGAAGAGCTTTCAATTGAGTGTTAAGCGAAGTTTCACAGCAACAAAGCAGAATTTTGGGGCCGTTTCATAACCATGGATGATACATGGGTCCATCACTTCACACCTGAGACAAAAGAACAAACAAAACAATGGACTGAGAATTGAGAACAGGCTCCAAAGAAGGCGAAGACAGTTCCATCTGCTGGTCAGGTCATGGCGTCAGTTCTTTGGGATGCGCATGGGATAATTTTTATTTATTGTCTTATAAAGGGCAAAACTTTCAACGGTGAGTATTACGCGAACTTATTGCAATGTTTGTTTGAAGAAATGAAGCAAATGCGCAGCATTTGGCCAAGAAGAAAGTTTTGTTTCACCAAGACAGTGCTCTCGTTCACAAATCCGTCATTGCAACGGCCAAAATTAATGAGTTAAAGTTTAAATTGCTACCTCATGCACCCTATTCGGCATATTTAGCCCCCTCAGATTATTTTCTGTCCCCAAACTTGAAAAAAATGGTTAAGCGGTCAAAGATTTTTTTCAATAATGAAGAAGTGATGTCGGCAGTTGATGGCTATTTTAAGGAGCAAGGGAGTTCGTACTATAAAAAAAAGGTATTGAACTTATTAAACATCGCTGGGAAAAGTATATTGAGCTAAAATGAGATTATGTTGAAAAATAAAAACATTTTTTTTTAATTTGTTTTTTCTTTGTTAGGTTGGGTACTTCTGGGACCACCCTCGTACATATTGGTTTTTAAAGCTTTTAATATCTTGACAGGGGAATTTAATTCCATGTGCCAATATTAAGAAAGCTGTTATAAAGAATTTTTCAGATACGTATAATTCTTAAATCAACTGTTTCAAAATTTATCAATTTATAAGTACTACTTACTCTATGTTTTATAAAAATAAATAAATGAATAAAAGTGACATTAAAGTAAAATACTGTTATCTGAAGTTTCTTCAATAAACAGTATTTGAACAGTTTTTGAAATTAGATCTACCAACAAAACAATATAAGTATTACAGTTAGCTAAGTACGACTAAAATTCATCAATTATATAGATCAAAGTTCTCTTACTATTGAATAAATAAGACAAAATCTTTCCAAATATGCTGATTGCCAAAATATCACTTTTAACATATGCATTTCTCAAGCGGGATTTCGTAGCAGAATCTTAACCATTTTGTGGAATTATTAAAAAAGTACTTGCATTGAGTTTTCAGTAACATGAAAAACACACTTCTAGATTTCAAAATGCTTTTCTACGGTTGAAATAATGTATTCCAAATGGTTTTTAGTCTAGACGGATAGATAAAGCTGGTATTTAGAAATCCTAAACTGTAAAAAACGAATGTTGTTTTTACAGTAAAATACAGCTAATTTTATAGTAATAAACTGTAAAAATTGCTAATTTTACAGTAATAAACTATAAAATTTCTACTTTTACAGTAATAAACTGCAAAATTGCTAATTTTACAGTAACAAACTGCAAAATCAATAATTTTGCAGTTTATTACCTTGCATTTTACAGTTTTAAACTGTAACCTCTGCTGCTACTATCGTACTACTGTTTCGACAGCATAACAACAGCTACATGTTACGGCAATAAATTGTAAAAGTTCTAACTTTACCGTACAGAACTGTAAAATTTTTAGTTTTACAGTTTATTATTGTGAAATTTAACGGTTTTAAATTCGAACCTCGGACGCCAGTATTATACTGTAAAAACAATAGTACATTCTTTTGCAGTGTACGTTTCTGTAAGGAAAAACAAACTTTCAGCTCTGAATTACCTTCGGTTTTGGGTTGCCATGGGGTTAATTTTTAGAGAGTTATTGACAGCGGCTGTTCAGCAACTCAACTTATTGTAGGCGTTGATTGATGGTACTTCAGGGAAGAAAACGGTATGTGGATAATGCACAACTTCTGGGAAACAGCTGCCGTCTTCGAACTCTTTGATCACAACTTGGTTACTTACATAGGAAGCCATTAATGAGAAGAAATATTACATGCTGGTTCGCTTTGGAAACTGGTTTCTATTTCTCACAACCATGTAACCGTATTGTGTATAGCACATTTATCTACAATCCTCAGGTTATTTCACTTACTCAGTAGAATGCGTTTGTCCAAAAAATAAATAAATAAATAAAGCATTGTTCTAGAAGTTAATGCAAAATATTCTTTAATTACTAATCTTCAAGATAAAATAAGTCAAAAAATTTAAGTATTTTTATTTTAAAACTTTTGTATCAGGCTTCAAAAACAAACCATTCAAAAACGAGGTTCACTTACCCTAACCAACCCTAAAACGTACACGAACGATCAGCTAATATTGGAGTACTTGTATATTTTTAGGCTGATTTTATTTCTCATCAAACTTGTGCTAAAGACTGGAAAGCTATGGGTTAACATCGATGACTGGGTTTACATTTTTTCCCAAATACGCGATTTCCAAACTGTCCAGCCCAAATCCTGTAATTTAAAAATACTTTCTTTACTGATGTTTTATAAGTGATATTTAACTGTCACTAGAAATGCTCTGCTCATTTCAAGAAACTTTCGGAGGTAAGTTTTTTAGACGCTATCGCCAAAGTCATTAAATATATTTTTTTTCAATGTAAATGAAATTTCTTTCAACACCTTAACAAAATAATCAATAAAACATTACCAACTAACCAAAGCAAACCATTAAAAAAATTATTTTTTAAGGGACGCTTTTAGCTCTATTGTAAAAGTTATTTTCAGCTAAATAACTTAACTAACATACATTTTTTGCTTACTTCAAAACATCTTAACCACCCGTACGATATTTATCTGATTGCTTTATTTTGTTTCTTTACATTGAAAATTTGAAAGAAGTACAATTTGTCAGATTTTTTCATTTGAAAAGGGAGTAAGTGCAATACATTCATTGGGTCAATCTGAAAGGCATACCATGCGTATTTAAGTGTAGATTTATAAAAATATAAACATACTACACACTATTTGGGCTTAATATGAATATTGAATCATCACATCAGAAGAAATGCTATATTACTTCATCTTGTACGAGTTATTAAAAGACAAATATAATAGCACATTTGCATTGCATTTATTTAACAAAAATAGTTTTGCAGTAAACCATGAAAAAATATTGATTTACACATTGATAGTTAGGCGAAATGAAGGAAACAGTTTTAAAGAAAAAAAAACCACGCTTGATAATATTAAAAAAAAAAAAAAAAAAAAAAAAAAAAAAAAAAAAAAAACATTACTGCCAAAAAAAAAAAAAAAAAACACGATAAAACCAATGTCTAAAATATATTCAAGATTCAGCTTTGCTGTGTTAACCAACAAAAACACATGTGTTTGTTGTTTTTTATTTTCTGTGGCTTTCAGAGAAATTCTTAAGCTTTTTACATTTTTTCCTCTCAAATTTTCCTTCATTCGCATATGCGTTTAAATTAAAAATGGTCCTGACTTCATAAAAAATGTATTAATAAAAAAGCTAAATAATTCGTTTTTTGTCCTTTGGAATATACTTGACGTCTACTTTATGCTTTTGTTCTTTTTACTTTATTTTTTAAATGACGTGTAATTCTTCATGAAAAAAATCAATATTAGCCTCTTATTATAATTGCGCACGTAAAACTTATTTTTTTCAATTTTCTTGTCAACTTAGTATTACAGTACAATTTTTACAAGTATTCATCTCGTTTAAAGTTGTTTAGGATTGATACACAAACAAAAAAGCTTTTTCTTGTACAATTTTTTCCCCCACTTTTTTCGGTATCTGTTTTTTATTTTTTTTTCTCTGACTAAAAAATGTAGGGAAATAAACTTTAAATACACACATCAGTGTTTCTTTTATTAAAAGTAGTTAAGATGTTTAGTATTTAAGGTGTAAAAACTTTCTTGAAGCAGTAAGCTCTTGTTTTTGTTCTTATTAAACGAAATGTAATATAATTTGAAATCTTATTTAATAATCAATTCACTTTCCAAACAAACAATATTAGACCATAAGTAAATCAAATATTTTGCAAGCGCAAGCTTTAATGAAATACTACAATCTTAAATGTGTTTAGAGCATTTGCTATTATACTAATTGTAAAGAAAATAACTCTCAGCTATAAGGTAGATTGGGAAGACGCTGTATTGGGGATAACGCCGTATCATGCGTTTCACCCACAAGCATCAACAAAAACAGCGACCGAGTCCGCTAGAATGAAGGAGTATGCGGGTTCTAATGAAATACAACAATCTTAAATGTGTTTAGAGCATTTGCTATTATACTAATTGTAAAGAAAATAACTCTCAGCTATAAGTTAGATTGAGAAGACGCTGTATTGGGGATAACGCCGTATCCATGCGTTTCACCCACAAGCATCAACAAAAACAGCTACCGAGTCCGCTAAAATAAAGGAGTATGCATATTGAGAGTATATATAAATTTGTTTTGATTCACGTATTGGTTTAAGGGTGCCTTTATAGTCTTTGGTCATTTTACCGCTCTGGTAAAGAGCCGAAATAGTGTTAACCTTTATGAACAGGGCGGTACACATGTTGTACCATAAGTCTTTTTTCTTTAGATGACGGGGTTGAAATTTTCACTCGAATCTTTTGGATCCGGGAATTTTTTCAAGGTTTCACACGTCTGGTACGACAGTTTATACCTTCTCTATTCAATGGAAAATAAATCTGCGGTTAAACTGTCGTACTACCTGGGGCGAAAGAAAAATTTCTAAATGAACAGCATGTTTCCAAAAGGTTAAATGCCTTTGACTAAGATGCTATATTTTCTTTTGAGGAAGATGCCGTAGCTTTTCGAAACGTACTAAAAAAACAACGATTCCACTCGAAACATAGATCTAGAAAACTACACCGAACCGTCGGCAAAAATGTGATTCGATGAACTACATTGTACGCAGCAGTTGGCACAAAAACAGTGTGTACGGCAACCTCCCTAAAGGTATGGAGAAGATGAAGAAAGGGAAGTGTTTTGTAATCATTAGTTTCCGGTGGTATAACATTGTTCCTCAAAGCAAAACTTATATTTTTATAATCACATAAATCCATATTTTGTAGAAAATTGGATTTTTAATAATAAACCAATGCCATCTTTTATGTAAAATAAAATCAAAACCTACGGCGTCGTCCCCAAATCTGAATTGTATTAATAACATCACTCTTATATTATTAATACTAATACTAATTTTAAAATTCCATTCAGAGTCAAAACAATAATAAGTTAACTAGACTCTTAAATTATTAGATTACATTTTTAAATGCTCTGTTAATACATTTAAGTTTACTAGCATGTTAAAGTAAGATGAAATAAATGATGATGGACATTTCAGAAATAAAAAAATGCCTTTAAATTATTTCAATAAAACAATATGAATACAAACAAGCATTTAAATAAGTCAGAATCCAACTACTATATTTTCTTTATGCTAATTGGACCCAATATAACTTCAATGCCCTAGTACATATTTTTCGGGATAGCGATAATAATGCTAGTTAATGCGATAATAATGGAAATATTTTAATTACAGATGCTATTTTAACTTCTTTTCTGATTATAGTGAAAGCAAATTTAAAAATAAACTGGATACGAAATAATTGTTCAAATATTATTTTAATGCTGCTACCTAGTAGTTTGTTATTGCAATAATTGAATGTGTGATAGACATTTTTGCTAGAATTGAACTCTTCGAATTCCAAGATATTTAAAAACTGGCCACGACCATGTTACTTGAAATCTGTGAGTTAACGTATTTATTTTATACACATACATCGACAGTCTCGTTCTACAAAGGCTTAGCACAAACATTTTGCTTTCAATCTAAATGTGAACTATTCAAAACGGATATTTTTTTTCATGAAAAAAATACGGGGGCGGGGTAGTAAGCTTTTAAGAGCAATTAAAATTGCCAAACTGTAAACAACAAAAAATTGTGGTGCAATTTAAACTGAGCCTAACTTAATAAAGAACAGTGAAGGAAAAATTTATCAGTAGTTTAGTATGTTCCACGCTATGTATCTATTATTAACATGATCACTTTAGCTCATTATTAATATTTATTTGCTTTTAAATGGAAGAAGTTTTAAGTTTATACTCAATGGGTAAAATATGACGCTTGTGCGTTATCTATTGGGAATTGAAATTATTTAAAAAAAAGTGCACCACAGGTTTATTCGGAATCATTTTAAAGTGTTAAAAATATGTGTTCTTAAAAAAATATTTTATCGAAATTAATATGTACAAACATTTGAATACATCGCATCATGAAATGTGTATCATATTATGTATTTACAATAACAGACTTGTGTTAAATACCTTTACGGATGTTTGCTAGCAGCTCCCTTTAATCTAAAGGGGTTTTGTAAACGCACAGTTGCAATGGATCCTATGTTTATATATAAAGGATATCGCTCCGTACATCGGGGTTCTAGTCTGCGGAAGATAAACTACCTAAACCCAGAATAATCAGGATACAGGGATCTTCATTTAACACTGCATTACCTCTAAATTCAGTCTCATCATACACATTGAGGTCTTTTCACGTCGGCTGATGCTCGGATTATTTGGGATAATCAAAGCAAGGTAATGCAAGGCCAAAGTAATTAGATGAAAGCAGGTATATCTGTTATGCCATTGTTGGTGTAATTTACATGAAAAGTAAATTAAGTACATAGCAGCAAGCGAATGCAAATTGTTTTGTTTCGATTTTGAGATAAGGGATGGGCGTTTGCAATGGGTTACATCAGGAATTCTTACAGAGCGGTGTCAATAAAGCAATTGAAAAATGAAACTTAGCGTATGAATAGATTACGAAAGGAGATGTGTTAAAATGTGTTCATATGCTCTAAGGTATGGTATATAACTCTTGAACTAAGACGTAATTTTTTTTATAGAATGCATTAATATTTCCCTTTTGCAAGAAAATTAGAAACTTCAATGCCCCTCTCCCTTCCATTAATGATTTTGAGTTTCCGCATGATATCCGTATCTACGTATTTTTGTATGTTTTTCACATCACTCAAAATGTTATGTCGTAGAAGACTAATAATTTAAAGCTGAAGAATTTGTTTGTTTGTTTGAACGCGCTAATCTCAGGAACTACTGGTTTAAATGGAAAAATTATTTTTGTGTTGAATCGTCCATTTCATCAGGCTTTAGGCAAAAAACATTACGCTATATGTAGGGAGTTATTGTTACAGTTTAAAAATAATAATGGTCAAAAAGCACAAGCGGATTAGTTTCCATTCTTTTCGATATATGGCGCTCATTAAAAGCATTGTTTTGGCAACTGTGTGTAGAAGCCGATGGCCGACAAGGGCGCTGACTTGCAGACCCACGTGGTCGGCTTTTTACGAAAATGGTCTTCAGCAAATTCAATCTTGAATACTTGTTTATTAGATATTCAGGTCCATAGCTTGTTTTTTAGGATTTTTATTGGTTTTTATTTTCTTTATGTCTGCAATGTTTGTTTTTGTTCTTATAGTTGAAGGTAATTCGTATTTGATAAAATAATTTGACTTATCGTATTATTCAATTGTGATTGTTCTTTATACCATTTTTTTTTTCGTAGTGTATCATAGGTGCTTATTTAAATCCTTGCATTCTCTGAGTTCACCCATCATTGTGGAAGGCACGATGAATCAATACAAGTACGCATCTGTCCTTGCGGGCCATATTCACCCCTGTATGCGCATTGCTTTTCCCCAGGATGATGGCATCCACCAGCAGGACAATGCGAAGTGCCATACAGTTGCATACAACTGGCAGTGTACGCGCGTGGCTTGAAGGGCACCAGGATGAGTTTACAGTTTTACCTTGGTCACCAAACTCCCCTGAATTAAGCCGAGAGAAGACTACAATCGAGAATATGTGGGACCATCTCGATTGGGTTTTTCGCGCCATGGATCCTCACCCGCGTAATCTAGCGCAGCTTGCCATGTTATTGGATTCAGCATGGCTCAACATCCCAGTGAACACCTTCAGGTATCTGACTCTCTTCCTGCACGTCTCGAAGCAATCCGTTCTGAGAAAGGTGGGTATTCTGGCTTTTGACAGGAGGTCACATTAATGTGAGTGGACTTTGTATGTAAATATAGTAAAATATTGATTTTTTTTTTCGAAATGTCAATCTTACACAAACTTTACCATTTTACAATTCCTAAAACATTTTAAATGCGAGCTGCCATTTAAAAATGGTTTCCTGAATAAGAAATACCGCCTAAGGGACTCCAGTCACTCTGTCCGGAAATCAAGAATTCTAGCGCTTTTGATATAAATGGAAGCGTTTTGATTAATTTTCTGACTTGGAGGCAAAACGTGCATGTTCGGAACAACTTTTAAGAATATTTTCAGCGAGAAATGTGATATTTCTATTATTTACTCATAACATTGTCTGAAAATATTTCGTTTTAAAATACTATTTTTATTAGAAAGCCGGTGTTTTACCTAATTTAAACTTTATAAGTTCGAATTGCGTAGACATGAAAAAAAAAGTTAGAAAGAAAAAGGGTTTTTTTTCTTCATTTACATAGCAAAATAAGTATTGTATTCACAATTATTTTCACGTAAATTGCTGCCTAAGTTTATATTTTACTCACTCGAGCATGTTTAGTAGTTTTTTTTTTTTTTTTTTTTGACTCGTTCGTTCATGCATATATACCAATGTACGGATAAAGTCTTCATATAAATGTTTCGGCCCTCTTTGGATTATTTATCACGGGTCTCTTTTGTCTTATATCTATAAGTATATAGGCGTATTTTCGGTTTAGTGCCCTTACATATCTTGCATTATTTAAAACCGGTATGTTTTGTACTGAAATATTTTTGGATCTAGTTGTGCATCTCCCCTTTTGGTTGCATTCGTAAATTCCCAAAATGGTCCTAGACATGCCCCCTTAACCCCCCTTTTTTGGAGAAATGAGTGTTAATGTCAGTGTAGACACAAGTGACTTTTGAAGTTTGCTACTACTATGTATAATTTTATTTTCCCATAAATTCTGTGTAGAAAAATTTGCTCAATGAATACTGAAAAAAAGCAAAAACAATCACTGTAATGAAATGTAACATGTCATTGTGAAAAAGTACAAAAGCCACATGTATATTTCAGTTTTAGTGGGTTACCTACTTACCTCAGTCGCAAACTTCCTACAACATACCCTATGTAATTTAATTTCTCATTAATATTTTGCTTGTTGAAATTAGTGGATGTATAATTATTATTAAGAAGACTAATTTAAGTAATTTGGATGACTAATCCTTACACATTTTAGAAAGGATGTTACACATTTTAGTTGGATGGAGTAAAAATGCGTTCTTAATATTTTACCGTTTGTTTATTTATGAATACAATATATTGAAAATTAAGCTGTAACGTCATTTAATTGGCAAAGAAGAATGGATTAAAAAATTCAAGTTGTGAATTATTTTTCGGAATTATTTTGTCTCCAATTCGTTGCTGAATATTATCTGCTTATCGCACCTTCATGAAAATGAAGCTAATGAAATAACGTTTGACCTTGTGTCTGCATTGTGTCTAAACTTTTTGCGTCGTACTGTATACTACAGGGTGGTTATAAATTAACGTGAGGTGTTTGGAGCCCTCTAGCGCGTGAAGTATCGGGGGAAGCATTGCCAAATTTCATGGGCAAACATATCAGACCATGGGACTTGGTTTCTGAAATTGAAAAAAAAAAAGTAAAAAATCGCCACCAGGGGAAATTTTGGCGCTGTAAAAGTGTAGTACTCTGATTGTCGAAGAATTAAATGCTACTGACAAAATATGCATACATTTTATTCGCAAAAATGGCTTTTTTGTCACAAATGTACTTCAATATGGTTACCATTGTAAAATTACAAGAGCTGGATACGATGAACAACATTTTCCACGGCAGCTCGTAACATATCCGAATTTATTTCTCTGACTTTAAAAGTTATAATATCTTTTAAACTTGCTATATAAGAAACATGTTATTGATGTACAACACTTTTCAGCTGTCCCCAAAACAAAATATCATGTGGATTGAGATCGGGCAATCTTGGGGGCCATACCGGAAATTCTACGGTGACCATATTAAATCTCATTTTCAAACAACAATCAACACAAATAACAAACAACAATCATTTTTTCTTTGCGAAATTGCTTTGTACAGATTTTTTTCAAATTTAATTTTCGATATTCACTGTTACAGCGCCAAATTTTCTCCTGGTGACGATTTTTTAAACTAATATTTTTTATCTCAGAAATCAAAATCCCATGGTCTAATATGTGCACTCATGAAATTGGACAATATTTCGCCCAGTACTTTGCGCGATATAGAGCTCCAAACACCTCACGTTAATGTGAAGTTTTTACGTGTAAAGTTTTTAAACACACCACCCTGTGTTTAAAAACTTCACACGAAGAGTTTCTCCATGAGATTCTTGAGCAAGTAAATGAATTATGTTTTATTACTGAACATGCTGTTTTGTTTTAAATATTAACTTATTCGTAAAAACAAAGCGGATTTTGGATTTCATTTCATATCACTCACAATCGAACCAAATGAAACGTTATTTTCTGTCAGAGGCTAGATAGCGAGGGTACCGCTAATAAATTATAAAACATAAAACAGCACGGAAAATATTACCTAATGTTCCACGTAAGACAGAAAGTATTATTTGTAGAGAAGTAATATTTTAATAAAATATTGCTATACGTTGATAAACCTTTATCATAAATATCGAAAATTATTCACGTTCGATTACTATAGCGTAATCTTACCTTGACCGCAGCTATTTGCTATTCACATCAGCTCATCCATACTGGACGCAGAAACGCATTAGAATGCAGCCATTCACATTAAGTTTAGTCCAAGAAACCTTAGCAATAACCACATTACCGAGCCATTTCGGTTGTAAACTTGTTTTATTGCCTTATAAAGCCAGGCCATTATACGATTATACTGTTTTCTTTTGCATGATCCTCGGAAAAATCATTCCAAGCATGGAACATCCTAATTTGCCTGAAATCGGCATTCGTAAGCAATTCTGTATACATTTGTCTTGGTAAATGAATGTACCTGCATGAATAAATTTGAATGAACGATAATGTTCAGTTTCAAACTAGTATCTATAAATTGTAGTGTGCTTTTAGTAGCTTAGGAATCACTATTTTGTAGCCATTGTTTAATAATTAGCATTATAATATGATTCCAAGACAAAACTTGACAATGTTTAAATACTGCAAAAAATATCTCCTTTCTTATGTACATGTAATTATTTATTTCTTTTCAGGACATTGACTTTATAATATATCACTGTTGTTTACTTTTATACCTTAAAATAGACTTAGAATACAAGATAAATTAGAAGATTTTTAACAGGAACTTTCGTGATGCACCTCAATTGATTCACAAAATATCAATGTAAACACTTTTAGCTTTTAATAAATTATCTCTAAAAAATATTTTATTTCACTGAGAAAGTACAAGTTACTTGGATTTTATCTGAACCTTTTTCTCATAATCTTCATTGCTTCCCTTGTCTTAACCCTTATTTAAAACTTTATTCAGCTCTATTCCTTAGTACCTCTAAAATAATATTAAAAATAGTGTGAGCCATCGTTCAGTAACTCACACTTCATGTTTATAGTATAGCGAAACTGTCAGGAGTTATTAAAAATGTTGTAAACTAGTTATCAAGTTAAAATTTTAGCATTAGAATTAATTAGAGAATTCTTCACAAGAACAAACAATATCCACATTTTTCTGTCGGTCATATTTATTAATCAACATTCACGACTTTTGAGGTAAAGTAAATTTCGCTGTTAAGTACACTGTTCTACTGTATGGCTTTATGATTTTTGTTTAACGACAAAGAGCTTGAGGACATACGTAAGATGTAAACATCAGATTCTTATTTAAAACAATTTGCGGCACAAACTGTTTTTAAAATGCTGCATTGTTATACAATAGAGCTGAAATATAAACTGCTTTCGCATATAGCACCAGAATATTTTATATAGTGAAAAGTAGTTTGAAAATATTGGCACCGATAAAAATATTTGTATTAGTATTTGTATAAAATATGCACGTTAATTGAATGGAAATTCATTAGTTTTTTCTACAGTTTTTAATTCTTAAACAATTATCAATTTGACACAGTATTTTTTGCTTATAAATAAAAATAGTTGTCACTGTAATATACTTCTTTATGTTAAAAATGGTACAAAATAATGTGTGTGTACGTAAAAAGCAAAATACTCAGAACAATATAGTTTTTTCTTTATTTGATCATTGGATACGCTTCAGACACAAGTAATGATTCGCTGCGTATTGCAACACTTATGATGCACGTTAAATTTTTATATCAACAGTATTTGTAAAAAATGTATTACTTTAGGGATTTGAGTTATTTCACGAAAAGTCAACAAAATATTTTTGAATTCAAAGAATGCGATTCAAAATGCAGAACTTGTGATTAATTTTCCGCCTCTAAGGCAAACAGTAGAGAAAGAAAGCCACATTCACGAATTCTTGGGAATAGATATATTTTAAGTCTGTTCAAAAATATTGGCTTCAGAAAATCAGGTTATGATTAAACGAATTGAACCGCTTCAAAAAATATGAATTTTAATGCGTTTGTTCACTTTTGCAGCAAAATGAGATTTTTTTTCTGTTCTTTTTTTTTTTATAAAAGAAGCATATAACTATGTATACGAAAATATTTTCTGACTTAGAAAATACACCTTAATAAAAGAATATAGTTTACCCAAAGATGTTTACAATGATGTGAATTTATGCCTTTTGGGTGAATCGAAAACTGATTAAGAAAAAAGATGAAGAAGAAGAAGAAACGAATAAATTTCCAATGCAGTGAATACGTTTAAATGGGATTGCATTACGATTTTACAATGGTTAGTACATGCAAAAGTTTAACATTGTAAAAGGTTTATTTTGTGAGCTAGAAAATAGCAAATTTGAAAATGAGTTCTCTTATTATTCAGTTTAGAAGTAAAGTAGAAGACAAAAGTACACGAAAAAGATAAATAGCAACAAAATAAAGTTATTAGACACCTGGTATCGTGAATATACTGGAATAGTGAAACTACTGATTGCACGAGGGCCTCTTTAAGGGTGAAACGTTGTAGCATTAGCACAACCCCCCTCCCCTCCTCCTGAAATGTGCCTTTGACTCTCTACAGTAGCATTAAAGGTGCCATTTGACTCCTTATGGCACGTTTGGAGTACCATTAGGGGATCCATAAGGTGCCATTTGGAGCCAAATAGCACCTTCAAGGGTGCCATAGGAAATCAAGTGGCACTATCCAGGGATTGCCGCTGGTGCTACAAAGTTTCACCCTTAAAGGTGCCTTGTGCAGCCAGTAGTTTTAACCATGTCCCTCCTCTGCCTTTATTTGGGCAGCGTTGACTACTCGGGCTCGAATAACCTTGTGGTTTAAAAACCAACCAACCAATACATTATCAAAAACAATTTTGGTGGATACTATCAAGCTAAAAAGCGATCAGTAACTCATACAGCTCAATCGAGTAGAAAACTGCTGCCAGAGACCTGGATTCTTTAAAAAACAGCTCAATCTCGGAATGATTTATGTTTCTTGAAAACAATTCAAAGGGGTAATTGAGCTGGTTTTCCATACTTAATTCATCAAATTTACGTTGAACTGTATAAGGTATTTTTACTTGCCGGTTGTATTCTTAGACTTACATTTGTTGAGCAAAGATCGAATTGATATTTATTTCCATTTTCGACCGTAGTTGGTGTAGTAGTTCTTCTTTCATTTTGGACTCGGAGCCTGCCACCGGGTGGGCGGACAGTGGTTCATCTGCCCTTGTTGCAGGTGACGCAGATCCTCAACCATCGTTTTTTCTGGTGTCCATGTCTTCCACGCACTCAAACACACACCCACAAACACACAAGTGGTTGTCGTCTATACAAGAATATCAAACATAACAAAGTTAGTGAGTAACGTATTTATTGTATATGTGTTTCTCCTTTATTTAATGTATTCATTTATTGATTTAATAAGACCATAAAATAATTGTTAGGCAACTTATCTGTGTTCAATTTTGGTGAGATCTGAGAAGACTTGACGCATGCTTAAATTTTCGAAAGGTTTTACCTAAGCTGATCAGACAGTATGTATATTTTTTCATTATGAGATAAAACAAGTCATAATTCAATTAGTATAGTTTTATGACATGATGTTGAGATTTGCAATGCAAAATATCGATTACTTGAAAAAACGTTGATGATAGTAAATTTAAAGAAACATGTTTAGAAATAAACATTTGGAGTAAGAGGAATCATTATAGTAATAGCTTTAGCTTTTACATTAAAAATAAGAAGTGACAGAAATAACTTATGTTTGTCAATCACGAGAGTTGGAACTAAAATAAATAAGTGGGTAAATTAAAAAAATTATAAAGGTGTGCATGTAAAGATGATTCGTAAAGTCCGAGTTTAATAACATGTTCGGTTCTTGCAATTTTTTGGTGCTCTCATAAAAGTTTTTTGAATTTTTTAAAAAATAAAAATAAAAATAAAAAAATGGAAAAAAATGTAAATAATTAATTGTATTATTGGTAATTTTATAACATCCCTTATTATTTAAATATCAAGAGTTAAAAATGTTCAGTTCCCTTATTTTAAAGATGTATGAACCATGGAGTAGTTTTCATTACAAGGTTAGAGTTGAAAAGTTTCCGGATAGTGTGGGTTAGTGCATAAAATTACCTAATTAGACCAATGTTTTGAGCGAGCAAAATTTATTAGTTAATTTAAATTTTGCAACTACAACGCTTCCATGTATCTTAATTTGCATCTCATCTTTAGAAGTTAATTTTAATGTTTGTCTTGACCGTTAGAACCGTAAAACGTATATTATTCATGATGAAAATCAATAAAACTCAGTGCTAGAAAATTAAGTTTTGTCACGAATTAGAATTTACTCAGGTTGATATAAGGGCTAGTAAAATACGTTTCGGAGTATGAAGCTTCGAAATTGTTTTAAGATCTTTAAATATATGCATGAAATACGTTAAATATAACATAGAATTGAAATTACTGGAGAAAGTACTTCAGTTCGTTTCCAAAATTTGCGAATCGCACTACAGACAAATGGATTTGCGCACATTTCGTATCTGTGCACTTAAGAAATATCTTATCATTTTCGAACTTTTACTGATATGCAATTTCATAGGGTATCTATTAGAAACTTTGCAGTTTTTATTAATATAAAGTGTACAGTACATTGAAACATTCAAGCTATTTTTAAAAACATAACGCCCATTTACACACACACAAATAACATATTAATGTCTGTTTGCACTGTTAAAAAAATATATATGAAGCAAAAAGGGAAAAAATATAACTTGCAACTCAAGCTTTGAATTTGTTTAAACATTTGGCAAACTTAATAAATTAAGCCGCTGTAATGTACGTTAATTTTTTCACTTCAGGGTTCTCCGTACCTACCATGACTCGTGGTTTAACCGGTTGGATGGGGACCTGAAGATCGCTCTGTTCTTTTGATCTAGACTAAGGGCTGAGCAAACCCCTGGCCCAGTACCCCACGTGGTATCGTTTCACTTTGAGGACTTGTGATCACGACCTTTATTTAACGTCGAACAGCCACCATTAGTAACAAAGGTGGATCAATAATATACTAATGAACTCATTGCAAAATATGAACTTTAAATCAAGTTAAATACGATGTTCCTCCATCTTACTAAAAGATTTTATTTCACACACGATGGCTTTTTAACATCTAGTTAGATATTAATAATACAGTCGGGCCCGCTTATAAGACTATCGGTTAAAATAATCGGTTTCGCTTAATACATTTTCAATGCACCAAACAGTTGTAGTGTATTTTTTCGTTGCAGGAAAATGGAATATTCCGCTTATTAGAATATTTTTTCGTGGCAAAATTACTATGCTAGTAAGCGGGTTTGATTGCATTTATGTTTACAATACAAGTTTGTTGTTTACTTATTTGTCTTTTATAGGTAAATTAAATTTCCGGGTGGTTTTTACTTGCAATTAATGCTCTTCATTCTCATTTAAAGTATGGCATTTTGATCTGCCACTTGTACTTGAAGTCACAAATAAATGCATATCCTGGAAGATAACAGTTGGTTGACACGGCTTGAGAGAAACTAACAAAAGAAATCGATTTTAATCAATATTTAAAGTAAATGATGAATAACTAGTTACAATTTTTGGATTTAAACAATTACATTTTTAGAGAATATTGTTTCCGATTTGATAATTTGCGCGTTATTTATGTTGTAACCATATTTTAGCAGAAAACTTAATCGATCCTTTTTCATCAAATTTATTCGTATCTTCTAGCATCACCATGTAAAAGATTGGCTTTCCACAAAAACGGTTTTCCATTACGGTAAGAAAGTATTACAAAGCTAAGGGCGGAATCCAGGTGCAACCCCGCATCTGCAGAGGTGCGTTTGCGCAAACAACGTTTCACAAGAATCTGAAAACCCGAAAATTTGCGTGTGCAATGCACTTTTGAATATGTAGGGTCTCACCCGAATTCCGCCCTAAATTAGATAAATTTGAAGAGAACTGCATTCATGTTGTTGTTGTTGTCTCGTGTTACCCAGGCTTGCAATTTGGGGTGCGCTTCTTTACTTTTCCAACTGTACCTTAATTTAGTGTGTGAACTCCGACTACCATAGTACACACATATCACAGGGACCCGTATATAAGGTAAGCAACCTGTTACATCTCAACAACACATTTGCACAAGGAAAGACGAGGACTTGAGCGAGAAAGGACGAACCGGGATTAGAACACGGAACCACCTCATCCGAGTCAGACTTCTCTGACCACTGCCCATTTAGCACAAATAACCTTTAAATGTTTTATAAACGTTTTTAAGCCGTTGTTACAACGTTAATAACTATTTTACAACCTTTAGAAAACGAAGTGTGCTACTTGGGTGGACAAAGTGGCCGCCTACTGCGTTCATTGTGTTGAGAAGTTATAAAGAACCCTTTAGATATATTGTTTTAGCTTTGCTGATGATAATATTCTTCAATGTGGTTATGTCTATTATCACCGTTGTATATACGGTGCATTGTGATTTAATTAATTGGTGTTAATATTTAAAAAGAATGTTAAATACTTTAAGGTAAATATTTGTAAAGAAAAATAATGTGAGTTTACAGCAACTGAGTCTTCATTAACACCAAATCGTAAGTATATGCGGAATCGTAAGTTTTTTTTTTCCTCTTCTTTCATTTCAACTATAAGATCAAATCTTTTTTATTGAAAAAAATGCTAATTGCAACACCAAAACACGTGTATGCAGTTCCTCGCAAAATTTTGTAATTCAAAATGGCAATATTTTCTTTTACTCCTAAATTGTATTTATTCCAGGGTCATGAAAATCAATAACAATATAAATAAATGAGCCTAATTGTTTCCATGTTGTGTTACATAAAAACCAATTTCTAAGCTCTTCTAAGTTTAGTGTCTTGGTAAATGTTAATCCTTAGTATAACTTTGAACAAAAATCTACTTTTTTAGGAAGCCCTGACATAACATTAGTATTATTGATTTCCCAATTTATGGGCATTAAATGCACAGTTCGGTACTATAAACTGTCTCACACAGATTGGATTAAAATTTCTCACATGATGAAAATAAATTATTTTATTTGTCCCATTAAAAAATGGTTTAAACCTTCTATGTTTTTGCAGTAGATTTCAAGTAAGCAGTACACGATACCATGATTTTTCAAACCAAGCAAAAAGTTTAACTTAATTTATAATACATTGAAGATTATTCAATTTTCCTATAATTTGAAAATAACAATTTTACGACATTATAAAAACTGTTTAACAGTAACTGAATGCAAAGGAGCCACTAATTGGCTAACTCCTTTATTTATTTATTTTTTCCTTCTCTCTCTCTCTCTCTTTTTTTTTTTTGCAAACTTATTTTTTATAAACATAAAAACGCAATTAAGGTACAGTAAAATATACTTAAAGAGATAATATTTTTTTTTCGAGGCAATGTAAATTTGCTAAAAACTTAAAGCATATATATAATTACGAAATACCTTTTTTTTCCATATTGTACTCCGGAAGTTTAAAAAAAAATAATAAATAAAACAATAAAGCAACGAGGTAATGAAATTAAAAACCGCAAATTGTCGACAAAAGTGGGTTAGGTGAAGTGGCTAAATATAGAGCCGTATTTTATCGTAAGCAACAAATAAAAATGAACGCTAAACGAGCTTTCGTGAAAAATTAAAGGTGTAAATGGTGCTGACATTTTTAGCATATTGACTGAAAGACATTCCGCACACCTGTCAAAGAATGCTTTGAAAAAACTTCGCAGGTAAAAAGAATAGATGAAATGGCTATTAGCAGATGCTGGTGATAGGAGGTGTGGATGAAAGATTGAGTAGATTTAGGGTTAATGTTCGTCATTCCACACTTAACGCGGTATTTGACGAAATCGCTTTTCTGTAATGGTTCGTTAAATTCTTTGTAAAGAACATCATGGTAATTTTCCGGTTTTCATTTTCTACTGTTCTTCAACAAGGAATACCAATTAGGTTAAAAAGTACGATGATATTTATTTTAGTGTAAATGCATTTTTTAAGTTAATAAAATAAAATCGTTTTTCTAAGGCTCAATCTTTAAAACACACCATTTATGACGCATTTATTTTTTGTCTGTTATTTAAAGGTTAATTATTCAAAAAGTTTTGATGAACTTATTACGTTTGATGATCTGAGAAAAAAACTCAAATCAATGCATCTATCTATAGTGCACATTTTGAACATAATTTCGCACTTTTCTAGCATATTTGATATATTTTAAGTAAACTAATAAAGGAAGTACCAGGGTTCGCCCCTTAAGATCAGAAGTAAAAGGCAGTAACTACATATTTTTCATCTTTCGTGTTTCTTTCTTTTTTTTTTTTTTGGTATTTATTGCAGTTAAGCTTTGATGTGCAAACTCACTCACTTGATTTCTGGCAGGTGGAAAAAACGTCATATTCCAACATTTCTCACAATTCCAAAGTTTTCCTATTATTAGTCTGGGATATACAAGTAGTTCTTCAAAGGTCTTTAACTCCATTTTTGCCGAAACTGCTTTTCATCTCCCCGTGGCAATGTAGTCCTCAGAACTTATTTGAATGCGTAAATGAGATGAATTACAACTAAAATTTCAACATTCACACTTAATAACACTTAAAACAAGTGCAAGAGTTGAGCTTCCATGAGAGCCCATGATTTTTTTTCTACAATACCAAGCTTTATAAAGCTTTCTCATTATCACCTTATACCATGATAAATATTTAAGTCAGGCATATTTTCACTTCACGGAATTTATACCTTTTTTTTTTTGTAAAAGTGCGATTTTAGTTTCACATGCATTGATTATTGCTTCAGTAGTATAAAGTGCAAGGGGAATGTAGGGCAAAGTTAATTTGAAACATTAGATATTTTTTTTTCGTTTAGTCCTCCAGTTTAACTTTGGAGAAAAACTTGACTGCTTTAAGCGTTACGTGTGTGACCAAAAAAAGCGGTCCAAGTATTTTCCTGGGTTGAAAAATTAATAGAAGTGTCTATAATAACTTAATGACTCAAAATTGTATTGGAACATTGGTTTTAATGGTAGTTTATAGTTTTCCAAAAAATAATAATTATTTAGAAAACTATGGTTTGTGAATTTATGTCACTAAAACTGCATTTTTAGCTGCTGTCTGTGTGCTGTCAAATACGGCCAAAATATGATTTAATAAAAATTTTATCTCAAGATTGATGCCGAAACTGAAAAGTTCAGAAATTGTTTAGTCTAAAAACGAAACTTGTTCTTACTCTATCTGAAAACAAATATTTTACTGTGCCAGGACCACTTTTCGTGGAATTGCCCTTTAATAGATTTTTGTATGTATCAAAAAAGAAAAAAAGGTAGCTTTTTAATCGTTAAGAATCACATAATACAACAGTAAAATGTGCTCCTAAAATTTAGTTCAAACTAAAAAATACACCCACATACTTTTAGTTTCCAAAAGAGAAATGCATTACGAAACTCATGTTAGCATATAGTGAGTAGGAAACACAATGTAAGCTACTTACCCCCCCCCCTCCCACCCCCACATGAATTTAAACAACTTCTTTCTATAGCCTTTGAGTTCGTTGTCAAATTAAACGAAAGGAACGATACATATTTATCCTGTAGAAAAAATAAATGATAAACATTTTCCCATATTTAATTGGAAAAATCATAAAACCCAGAATTTAAGTGTTCCATAATACTTACATGTAATACATCCCCAAAAACTTCTTACTTTTAAGATATAACATAAATATAAATAGCGCACGTAGCGATTATGTCATTTTCATTACACTTGGAGGAAAATTTAACAGGAATACCAGCTTTGATGATTATAACCAACATTTATTGCTAATTAAATGATATTCAAGTCATAAAATTCTGAATTTTCCATTAGCTCCTTGCTTATAATATATATAAGATAATCGGAAAAGCTCGAAAACTAATTTCCCTAGATGGTTGTTTAAATTCGCTCAAAATATCCCAATGGTTCCTTTGAATCACCTTTAGGCAATTCAGTTTGATTGGAAGAGACTAACTGATTTGCAATTTAAGTAATTCTCTCTTTGAAATTAGTTTTAGTAACTTTGTACTCAATGTAGTTTTAATTTATTGAAGATAAAATCTTCTCATTTATTTTTAATACTCATTTTTTTTACGTGAAATGTATAACTTTTTACGCATACGTATTTTACATTAGACTGTAAGAACAGCATCCCTAACATTTAACTTTCCCCCCTTAACATTGTATTCTAAGTTTAATGAATATGCTATGCCCTACTTAATAAAATATGAACAGAAATAAACATTGAAACTATACATTTTATTTAAAGTACAAAACTCCTCCTGATATCTAATTCGGAAAATAATCTTAAACTATAGCCTACAGTGTGTATGACTCTGAAATATATTTATTATCCAAGAACAATTCAAACTACAAATATATGCAAATTGAGTATAAACGTATGAAAATAATTGCAAAAATGTCAATTATATTACGGTACGGAATTAACATTCAAAACCAGAGAAAATTGAGAGAGAAGCTTGCATTCAACAATTATGGAAAACTATTGCAAAGGTACTAATTTATTATGGAAACAATGAATTGGGGAACTGTAAGCATTAAAGTACGACGAAATCATTATATCTTAACTAAGAAAATTATATCTTAATCTAATAGGGCAGTGTAATGCTTAAATGGAGAATGACAGCATACAATATGGTTTACTTATATTGTAATATTCTCACGTTGATAAATTTTCACTTCTTAAAAATAAGTAAAGAAATAAATCAAAAACAAGTGCCTTTACTTTAAAACAAAATGCTCAAAAAGGTCAATCAGCTTCTTTTTTCAAAATATTGAAATTTTTCATGATTTAAAACAAAAGGCTTTTTAACTCGGTACTCATGTAAATTGCTTTGTGCTCGGAAAAGACATCTACAAAAAATCTCAATTTGGAAGATAACATTTTACACACCACAAAAAACTCTTGTGTTTTTTTTTTTTTTTCATTTGTATGATAAAAAAAGAAAAAAAAAACGAGCTTATTTTTTTTTTTCGTTTTTTCCTTTTTTGAACTCAGAATTGCTTTCATCGTGTCATTTCATTTGACACCAAGTAACGTCTTTTTCTAAAAAAAGAATTTTTATAAACCAATTTCATTCAACAATGAAATATAATCTGGAAAAAAAAACAGCAAATCCAAATATTTTGCTCTTATTTTTTAAATGATTTTTTTTCCTTCAATGTATAAAAAAAAAGCTCAAAAATATGTGATCGTGGACTTTTAGTAATTAAAATGTATATAAATATTTGTTTCTTGGGCAAAAAATGTGTTTTCCCTTGTTTGCAAAGGACAAAAAATGTACGTTTATGGAAATTAAATTTAAGCAACTAATGAACATTCAAAGAGAAATGCACTTTATTTAGATTTTAATCATTATTACGGTACATTCTTTCGATATTTTGTTTAACTAATTAATTCAGCTGTACTATTTTTTAGTGTGTTTTTAAGGGATTAGGTCGATTTTTATTTATTTTTTCGTTAGGTTTATTACATAGTTTTACTTTCTTTTACAACGAAATCTTTCTTCATTAAATTTTATCATTTATTTCAAAGAAAATTAACATGTAGTAATGTGTTGGGAATTGTAGGTTTAAAACCTTTTTGAAAATGCCAAAAGTTTAAGATTTCATTTATCCAATGACAGTCTTGGGAGATATAATTTAATCAATTTAATGTTTAGAAATATTAAAATTAATAAGCATTCATCAACATAATTTTACAGTATTTTTTCACCGGAATTTAAAGAACGTTATCGTTATTATTTAAAGTATATTTCATTTTTTTTTCTCATTCTATCCTTCCTCCTGATTTTATTGCAGCAAAAATGTGTACTATATACAGCGATTGTTTTCCAATTATCATTATGTATTGCTATGTTTTATTTAGACAATCATCTGTGTCTGCTTTATTTTTCTTGCATGGTAAAACGTTTTACTACTTTCTTTATTTTTCTTTCTTTCTTTTTTTTTTGAGTTTTATAAAAGTGTATTAATATTTGTAGTGCATACTTACAGTATTATTTTCTAATTTAAACTTTCCATATCATTTCTTCCATATCATTTATAGAAATAAAATCTCTCAATGAGAAAAAACATACCAAAGATATTGAACTAACTTATTACCCGGCGTTGCCCGGTGATTATTAAAAATGCTCGCAATTATTAGAATTAAATATCTGTTGGAACCTCTAACATTTCTGCATCATACAATATTCTAGCCAAAGTTCCAAGGTAATTTGAACATGAATTATAATTGTTTTAACTTATTTCATTCTTTCATGAAATTGCTTAAACTTAAGTTGATAATTTATTGTTAATCGTAATCTTTGCTGGAAAATATTAATATTTGAATGTGTTAATTTTTAATCAATGGGTATGGTTAAAGGCTTATCTCTATTACTATATGTATTCAAATTTGAAAGAAAATAGCCATTTTGAAACAAAAAAAATTAATGTTTAGCTTTTGGATTTTTTTTTAAACTTTAAAACCCCGCCTATGTGAATTCTAGTGTATCAAGGAACCACTGTGCCAAGTTTGATGAAAATCCGACGAAAACTGTGGATTTGTTTAAGGAACAAACATACATAGATAGAAAATATAAAAATAGAAAATACACTAATACTGCGTCCTTTCTGTTTGTCTGTTCTAAATACGTATTTTGTTAACATTTTGTTTATTCAGATAATTACTAAGTTATGTTGTACACATTTCTAAAATGCACAAAAATAAATTTGTTTTATGCTATATACGTTGTAGCTGTCAGCATTTTTTCAATGAGTTAAATGTAAAATTTCTCTACATATAAGATGAAGCTCTTTCTCAAAGGATACATGAAAAAAAGGTTGTCTAAAATATGAGGAGTCTAAAGAATTCCTACATATTTTATTTTCAGTACACTACTTTAAAAAATTGTTTTTACTTTTATAAAATGGTATTGATTTTCTTTGGTTTCCAGATTTTTTCGCACACGTAAGCATCAATCACATATCACGTAGTTTTAATTTTACAAAATGTTGCTTTAAATGTTTTTTTACCGAAAATCTAAGTATAAAGGTCAAGAAACTTATCGGACAAAATACAGAGATGTCATTTCTGTACCTCAGAACCAGATTACCGTTCCATTTTCGTCATTTTTCAGTAGAGACCGAAAACGATTGTCAAATACATGCAAAGGATGGTACTCGCGCTCTTTTCACGCTGCTCAATAATTGTGAAGAACTTTGTTTTATAGAATACTGTTTTAATGGGTCGATGCGGAATAAGATTCTATATACAATGAAGCAAAAAAGTTAAAATCGCCATTTTTGGGCTACGTCGTTCTGGTTTTGAGATACAGATTTATCGTAATTCATTTAAAAAAATTATCTCGTAAAGTTAGCAATTTTGCAGTTTATGACTGCAAAATTAGAAATTTCTACAATTTATTACTATAATATTAGTTGCATTATACTGTAGAAATATCATTAAGTTTTTTCAGTGTATTCAATATTTCATTCCATTACAAATCAAGACACGTAAAAGAAACATTTCTGATTGTGTCAGTAAGGAATAAATTGCTATGTATATTCGTAGACTAAGCTAGTTAATGCAGTATCCGTGTCTTGCCAAGATACTGCTGACACCACATCAAACTAGAGTTATTGCAGTGATTAGTATAACCCTTGCACCGCAATCATTGTAAGTTTGCCTAGTTTATATTCCATGAATAAATATCACTGCCCTACTGCACTTGCTTTAAGCATCAAAGGGTGCTACTAATATACTCGTAGATACCGAATACGCTTAAATTCTTATAGTAAATGGCCAATAAATCAGAAGGTTAAAATGTGCTATAAATGTTTGCAATTTATTTCTACAATCCTTACGGAATATGTTTTTTTTTTTTTTTTTTTGGTTAATGAGCGCAATATATTGTCATAAAAAAATGATTACTTTCATACAATTTACCCAAACTTTTGAGGGAATATTTTGTACGACGTAGTCGCTATCTTTGAAATGAATGCAAACAACTTATAGCTGATCGAAACTTCCATGTGCTTAACTGGATTGCACTGCAAGCTTCAAATATTATAGGGGTTTCAGAAATAACCATAGATTTATTTCCAGACTTTCAAAATAGCTCTACAGTGATACATTTTTACTGAAGAGCAATTTTTCTTTGACTCTTATATATTTTTAAATGTTTTTAGACGAATATAAGCAAAGTAAGGTATACTGCAAAACAATAATAATAAAGTACATTTTTTTAAAATGCAGTACTATACTAAAAATTTATTTTCATACGTTACTATACTAGAAGTGGTATCGTTAGTAGAAACTTTTAGTGAAGTCTAGTTTTCTAGAGATTCTTTTTAAACACTGTTGCAGTTTGTTTATTTTTTTACGCAGTGCTAATCCGAACTTATTGAATAAATTAACTCTCACTATTTAGTTTTTTAGCTAGTCAAAAACTCACTTGCCAAAATTACTACTAATTGTTCTATAACTTCTGAATAAGGTACTCGATTAGTAAAGAGATTCATGATTTTAGAATATTGCCAGACCCATTCAATTTTATTTAAATTTGCACTGGAGGCGAATCTTTTAAAACCATGTAGCTGTTCTGTAAGATACGCGGCTCACATGCATTTATTAAATTTAAAAGCATTAAATATATTTTTAACTTCAAAAATCTTTAGGTGATAACAAATTTCATGAGATAATTAAAATTACTTGCTAAAATCTATTTTGATTTCATCCTACAATTGATCGTTCAATGTCGATTTATTTTTATACTAGCCTTTAAGGGTCAGTATTTCATACGGATGCAGAATAACAGATGTGACACAAAATATTAACTGCAAAAAAATTGTGTCACCGTACATAGCGGCAGCATAGCTGCCTCCAATACAATGTTGTAATTTAATCGATAACACAAATGTAGCGTTACGCATCGATTGCCTTTCAGAAGGTATATACTTAAATATAAAGCATAAATGTGATTGCTCATTTATTTATAAGAAACCAAGGGATATATATATATATATATATATATATATATATATATATATATATATATATATATATATATATATATATATATATATTACCTTAACACCTTCATCCATGTTAAAAAGTAAGCAAAACTAAGATTGTCACATATCAGCTTTATCCACTTGCCCCTTAAACTATCCTCTCTCACGCCAATTATTCCCACTCCGTTTGGTTATCTTTCATTATATTAATTAATTTAAGCACGAGAAAAGTATGTCTTATCTCTGAAATTACTAAATCGTTCACTGGATCCGTTACCTAGAGTCATGCGTTGCTTACAATCAACGAACTCTTCAGCTCATACCATCAAAAACTAATGCCTGAAATATTGGTTCGATTGCCCAGTGCTAAAGCATGATTAGTTCTTAAAATGTAGTTCATATTTATAATTGAATACCATGCACATTTTCTTAGACAAAAGAACTCTTAAAACTTCATTATAATTGAACCACTCTTATAGACAGTACTATATCATTGAAAATATTTTTATCATTAAAAGGTTTTTATTTGCTAAACCTAATCTTAGTTAGGGGAGACCGGGGCTATTTGACATAAGGGGTACGTTGGCATTGTGCCTTTATTTTCTAGTACGCAGTGCCCACAGCGCCGCCGTCGTGATGAGACATACTCGGCAACATTCTGTATCATCCACAATAGTTATAGTGTCTTGCTAGCATGTGTTCGAAAAATATGTATTTTTTGTGTTTTTCTTTCTGGTAGGTAATTTTTTTTTCCAATTTGCTTTTCGGTTTTCAGTACCCTTAATTTTTTTTTCAATTACTCCAAGTTTATGGTGGATACAGTGACTAAGTAGCCTGGGGATTGATGCAGTTACTGGATTCCCAGTCGTTTGTATTCGGGGCAGGGCCCCCATGTTATCCAGAAAATGCCATTGCGGCTAGTTGGCATTTTCAGCTTGGGTTATATTGGCATAGGCCAGCGATCTATGCCAACTTATCCACTTTTGATGTTGGCGTGACATCGCATATTAATAGATACCTACACAGACCTAACTGATGTCTCTTCTACTAGTGCGGGAAATGCTGGTGTTTAAAATCTTCCTACTACTTGTTAGGGATAGTACTAGTGTTAAAAGTATCCCTATTGCTAGCGTCGAAAAGGGTGAACCTTCAATCCCCACTAATGCAACCCGCTCCTCCGAAACATGTCGACTTGTGACCCCTAAAGACGTTTAGCCTTTTCCAAAAGCAGGGCCATGAAAATGGACAATCAGAGGAAAAAACAAGAGGCACTGTACAATCCGAACCGGCACTCTAGTTGAAAATAAACTGACAAAAGAAAAAAAAAGAAGCTGAGAAAATAAAATAAAAACATTTTACGTTGATGGGACAAAGAAAGAAAACAAAAACAATGACTACGAAATCTAAGAATAATCATAAAGAAACTTTCAAAGAAGGAAGATATTAGCAGCACTCAAACTAATGAGCCTTTCTCTGATGCCATATCGTATGCTGATAGTGAGGATGGCTATGATTTCTTGTTTCCTCAGTACAGTGATGAGAATAAAGATGAGCCATTTCTACTGGATCTGGTCTGCCCCGACCTTCCTACACAGTCTCTACCTGCAGATAAGACAGCATTAAATGCTGCTGTTGAAGCTGATTAGGTGAGTATGGGATAGTGAAGTATGAAGCCCGCAAATATCCAGGGCAAATACTTAAAAGTCGATTACGAGTACTTTTCAGTCTCCACTATGGTGAAAACAACAAAGTATTGAATGTGACTAGAGCCGCCCGACGCTCACCTGCATAGAAGATTAACTCTCCACCCAGATGAGTAAGAACCCATCTTTTGCAGTTGACATGAAGCATTTGTAACCTACCTACAATGCTCATACCTGTGTTTTAAAGCTTTGTTTTGATATACCTTATAATATATTTAAATAAATATTTAAAAAATAAAAAATCGTTATATTTCTGTAAATTTATCATTTCAAACAACGTTATTTCAACATACCCCGATGCATCTGCCAACCTACACCGACTCCGGGGTAAGTTGGCACTGTTGAGGAGCCTTCGGAGAATATTTTTCACGAATTCCCCAGTGAATTTTAGATGATGTTCCTAGTGGTTTTTTGTAGCCAAGATGTTACCCTATTAGAGGCATAAATTACTTTTACCATAAGTATAACAGAAACAATTAAAAAAATTCAGAAGTAAAAACTATGCCAAATAGCTCCGGTCTCCCTTATATTTTGTATTTACCGCATATAAAAAACCGTTAAACCACTATACCAAATTCTGCACAATATTGTATTGAAATGAAGAACATATGAAAAATATCTTAACTTTCATTAAGAACGTATTTATGCCTTTATGAGAACTGACAAAGTCACTCAAGATATCCCCATTTTTGTGACATAAACTAAATAGTTTTAGTCATTGTAACAATGCTTCGTCAAAAATAAGTACTACACAATGCCCTTATTCTCAAAGAACGCAAAGCATTTTTACTTTTGAAAAATCCTAAGTTAAAACTAATTTTTAGTTATCTTTCAAATTAACTTAATTAAACTAATTTGGGACCTTGAATAAACATCAGAAAAATCAATTAATGATGGTTTTTCTTGAGATTTTGTTCCAAATACTAAAAAAAAGTCTGCGGAGAAAAAACTTTCCTATTTTTTCTCTCTTTCCCTCTCAATTTCAATCATTATAAGAATTATCTTTCTTTCCCTCTCGGATAATTTTCTTTAAAATATAAATTTCGTTACCAATGAACTTCTTTCAAAAATATTTGTGAAGTGTTTTGCTGCTCTTCATCTTTTTATAACGGATCAAATTTTGAGTGTTTTAAGTTAAAAAATAACTTCAGGTTAAAACATGGTGTACTTTTTTAATGTTTAACGAGGAACGTTAATTTTTGAAAGTTGAAAGTAAAAAGTAAATTTTAAGAAGCAAACTTTTTGCTCACAAGTTTTTTTCTTTGAAAACATGCAACAGCAGCACAAATTGCGTTTCAAAATGCACGCGCACAAAGGTGTATTAATGTCACTCTTTATTGAATGTTTTTAACTTGTTTTAAAAAAAATGTTTCATTTAATTTCGACTCATTTTAGCATAATTTAAAAAATTATGTCCGTAACTATTATATTTTACAGTAGGAAATAAATCTTTGTATACACACACTAAAAAATGTGATAGTGTTCATGCTGGTATAGAGCATGCCCTGTTTTTAGGTAAAATTACGCATCTGTTTCTGGAAATGATTGAAATATCTGGAGCAAACATCAACAAAGCATTTTATTTTAATTGACGCTGCCAAATTTTACCATGGCGGGTGTCTGTTAGCCTTTTAGTACAATGAAAGACCGACAACTTATTTCTTAGGGAAGGAGGAAAAGAGAACGTTCAATGTTTGTCAAAAAATGAGAATTAGAAGATACATTATTTTCCAGGCGCAAAAAGAAATTGCACTTAAAACTGAGATAAATATTTTTCAGTAGATAACCAATGTCAACTAATTTTGTTTTTAAATAAAATTCTACCTTCGGACAGACTGAAATATGTTAGCGATTAGCATCTATATTTTATAATTTTAGCTTCCACTCGTTAGTGGTATTACTTACTGTGTTTATTTTGTCATACACAAAAGTATTTAGTTATAAGTAATACGAGTATATGTTAAACACCATACTCGCATTTAGTGTTTCAGAAAAAAAAATCATTCAATTGATGACTTTTAAAACAAGTGTGTGTGTGGTTAAAAAAATAAAATTTTTCCACAAAAAGTATCACTTCTTACCTCAAAATAAGTATTTCCGCACTCTTTCTTAGATACTTTGAAACAGCCCGAATTGGAAAACCTTCCAAAGAAAAAAAAAATCTAAATAAATCATTATCAGCGAACATTAAAAAAATAATACAAAAATACTCGCACGGAAGCAATAATTGAAACAGTTTTTTTCCCCAATTGCTATGTAATTTACTGTCTAATTTAGTTGGCAAATTATTTTAAACAGGCATTTTTGTAAAGTTTTTTAAAGGGTGTGTAAGCATTTAAGTTTAAAAAAATGATTTAGAGGAGGGGGGCGGGGTATTCAAGTGTATTTTTCTTAAATTCGTAGCCCAGGCAGTGTTGTGAGTGCACAGCAAGTATTCGTAGATACAAAAATGAGAAGAAAAAAAAGTGTAAGATAGGAAAATGTATTAGAATTTCCATTAAAAATCTTCAAACAATTCAAAACTTTGTGCATATTAAATTCAGCTGTAAAATATTTAACACTTAATAAAAAAGTCCTACGAATTATTTGTACACACATTGGAGACTTTACATTTATTTATTATTTTTTTACCGTTTGTGAAAAAAACTATTTATTTAGTATTAAATACGTAATTCAGCAATATACATATTTACATGCTGAATTTTTAAAAATTATGTTGTTTTTTCACTAAAATAACTACAACTTAGTTTCAAAAACGTCATGCAATGCAATCAAAATTCATAATTGTGCGATAATAACGAACTTAAACGTTAACAACTTTTTTTCTAAAATAATCAACATGTTTAAAATAACAAAAGCGGAAGTCACGGTTTAAAAAAACTTATAAGGACGAAGAATTAAGTTATGTTTGCAAAGTATATAAAAAAATTTCTAAACAACTTAAAAACGGAAACAATGAAATATTCTTTATAGCAAAATGCTGTCATTCATAAAAATAGTGTTTATGGAAGTTAAATATTTATGACAAAAAATTACCTAGAAGTTGACATTGTAAAAATAACAATTTTTCTAATTAGGATATTGTTGAAAAAAATCATTAACAGACTTTCAAGCAATTGTGTTTATTAAAAATATATTTTTGAAATTTGTTCAGAGCTGCGGTCCAACCTCTACCAACTTTTTATTTTATATTATTTTATTCCATTTCATTTATTTGTTTTTCAAAGATGAGAAAAATAAAGAAAATGTTTAGTGATAAAGAGTGATATTCCAATTCTATTTTTTCCCTTTTCCAGTGTCTCAAAATATGATATTTTAAACTCATTCCTTTTTGAAACTGAGCTTGTTTTACTCATGTTTATAAACATTAAACAAGGACATGAAGCGGAGAATGGTAGCTTGAGTTTATTTCTAAAAGATTAATATCACACTTTTTGCAATTAATGTAGAACTAGGAGATTATCAAACGAATATAAACTGGCCCTTTCTTGTATAACAAAAAGGGCAAAGAGGAAGAATGATTTTATTGCTTTGTGGACTACAATGCAAAAAATGAAGTGTTGTTTTTACAGTATATTATTGGCAGCCGAGGTTCCAATTCAAAACTGTAAAATGCACAGTAATAAATTGTAAAACTAGCAATTTTAGAGTTTCTTACTGTCAAGTTAGAAATTCTACATTTTATTGCAGTAAAATTTAGCAAAATTATAGTGTAAAAGCTACAATAATGTACTGGCAGCCGAAATTCCAGTTTAAAACTGTAAAATGCACGATAATAAACTGTAAAATAACCATTCTATTGTTTATTACTGTGAAATTAACAATTTTACAGTTTACTGCTGTAAAACTCGTTATTTTACAGTTTATTACGGTAAAATTAGAATTTTTTTACAGTTTATTACTATAAAATTAACTGTATTATACTGTAAAAACAGCATTCATTTTTATAGCGTACGTACAAAAATGACGCTCCCAAAATAAATAGATAAAATTCTCCTAAAATGCACCATTTTTACCTACTAAAGAAATATGCATAATATTGCCCCTGATACGAGTAAAACATTTAAAGACCACTTGATTTATCTGCACAGATATACAGACAAACACATACGCACATACATACATGCATACATACATGCCAAATGCGGGTCACCTGCTGAAAATGAGAGAAGGGGGTTGTACACAATTACAAAAATGGCTACGAACAAGACAGGGCAAAATAGTAGTGAGTAAAATGGCCTTGTTTGTTGACTCATTTACTTATGTAAGAACTGTTTTAGTAGAAAATCCTACTTTCGAAGTACTGAAAACTTTTTAAGGGATGTAAAACTGATGCTCTCCCTCGCAAAGTTGTAAAGTAAAGTAAATAGCTGCTAACGGACAACAAAGCAATGACATTAGCCTATCAAAATGCACTTGTTTTGAGCTACTTGTTTGTTTAATAATTTCTACTTCAAGTATTTGGTGGTCTGAAAATGGGATACCATAGATGGCCTACAAATGGGCTATGCCGTTTAAGTTGGACTAACAGTGGTAGCTAGTTTTAGGCCATGCATCTATTATTGCCAATTATAAATTGAGTTAATGTCTTAATTGGTTTAATAAGGTATAGAAACTATAGGGAAAGTTGATTATTGTTCTTTTAACCTTTTTATGATGTTCAGAGCTAAAAACGAATTTGAAAAAAAAATAAATAAATAAAATAAGAAAAGAAAAGGAAAAAAAAAAAAACTACGAGATTGATATCGAATTTGGACGATATGTCGGTAGTTATCATGGTGGTTTGCAGATGTAAAGTAAGAGCTTTAGAGACGCGTAAATATTCACATATTCCTTGAACTGTTCTGTAAACTATTTGTGCAAAAAAAAAAAAAAGTTTCAAACGTTGACGAAGTAGGATTAACAACATTCCAAACTAAATATCTTTCAATATTTTTTATAGAGGGGGGGTGGTTCTGACAGCCTTTGCATAAGTGCTCCTGGGATTTTAATTTTTCCTTATGTAAAATAGCCATGAGGCACATTAAAAGAGAATTAAATTGTCTAATTAAGTGTTAAGCAAAAATGTCATGTAGCTTATTTATTTATTACGAGATAACTTATTTTCGATCATCCCACATTTGGAGGACCTTTTAAAAATTCGTCATTTTACCTCTTTTTGGAACCTTTTAAAATACTACATCATATTTTTTTCTTTTTTGAACCCTCTAACATCACCTTCGGGAATGTTTTACTACTACTGGGACTATAATTATCCATTTTGAGTGAATAAGTAAATAGGTAGTTATCAAAATGAAAGTAGGTCCTGTCTTTGGACTACTTCCTCTATGTGTGTGTGTGTCCCCTCTCCCCTTTTTGTGTGTACTGTACATAATATGCTTAAAGCTGTAAATTTGCAACATTTATAAATATGATTTGAACTGTATGTTCTCATATGCCTCATGTACCTAAACTATTTAAAAGCAAACGTTTTGAATCGATAAAAAGTTGACGACTTTTAATAACGTTTATCGTCAGCTGTCATCTTCTCACCATAGCCACTCCTCGTATTCAATCATTCCGAAGTTTACAGCCCCCATCAATTTTTAAGTTTATTCTGGCGAACAAGATTTTCCTCTACGCGTCGGTTACGCTTCGATACTGAGGGTATGTGAAATAATACACAGAAGACGGTATTTTAATGAACCATTGCAACAATTCGAAAATGAAATGTAGCGTAGTTGTTAAATATATTTATTCTTCTGCATCGGTTAGTCTTCAAATGTTTAAGATCCATGTCTATGTATTTCAATTAAGAAACAATCTGTATTCAAAAGACTGCGAATACAGATTCAAAAGATAAGATGAACTTGCGAAGTGAGCATACTTCTTTCTATTTAAAGAAATATTTTCACTCATTTAGTTAAGTACCTATATGAAAATTTGAGTTTAATCGACTTAAAGTGTCCTACTGGAGAAGAGGGGGGATTTATTTCAGTTGTTACAAGTTTATTGACTCGTGACATGGTGTAAATCAAAGGGTCCTGCGTGTGCGTTTATTTCTGAAAATCCCTAATGTATATTCCAATGAAAATGGGGTAAAACTTGATGTTTAAAAAAGGCAACAATTTACTTGATATTTATATAATTTGTTTTAAAAATAGTTTTTAAGTAACTAAATTTTATTTATTTCTTCTTTTTTTTAAATGTTTTATTGATTTTTGTAACTTACAATTATTTTCTTATACATAATTTTCGGCATTAAGAGATAAATCCCCTGTAACAAGACTTTTATATCTGCAAAGCATGTTACAAAAGTATACATTATCATGTTTTTCGCACATTTAGTTTCCACACAAAGAAATGTGTTTACTGTTTGTAAATATTAAATATTTTGGTATACAAAGAAAGAGCAGTAATTTAATAAAAACAAACAAGAACGAACAATTAACTTATTTTCTAAACCTTACAAATTTCAGCAGCTTTTTGAAACGTTAACTCAGAAACGCATTTTTCATTTCAAACATTCTTAAAGCTAGTGTTTACAAGAAATTTAATATTCATCGTCAAAAAAAGTACATTTTAAGATGAACATTGCATGAATAATAAATTTTCTAATTAGGAGTTTATTGAAAGTTTCCTTCGACATGGATTGTTTTAAAGATCCGAATTTTGTTCGAAGCTCATTTTTATCTTATTTTAGTACTGTTGCCCTCTAGCACAAACTGTCGTCTTTTAAAGATAGGAAAACATTGATAAATTTTTAATGGTCTAACTCAATGGCTCTTTTGATTTTACTTTTATTTGTTAGTTACAGCACATAATGTATGTTTATTACAGCACTTTTATTGATTCCAGTTATTTATTTTTCAAACAGTTTCAATTAATTTGACGCTGAAATACATTTTTACGAACTCTATCCAGTTTTGTATATGCAGAAAGAATTTTACATTATCTGCTTTTGTTAGTTACAACTTATTAAATATTTTAAACTGTGCCGTAAAATGAGAATTTGTTTAAGCAGTTTTCAATGCTTTCACACTCTTAATTAACTTAATAAATATGCAGTAGAGCTTTCCCTACGTAAATGACATAAAATAATATATGTCTTACATAAATTGCAAGTATATACATTTGTATACAGTAAACAAAGGCTGTTTTATTCATTTAATTGTTAACTATTAAGATCAAAATTTAAAGTATTAATAGTAAAAATAAGATTTTTCAGCATGTTTTTCGTCTTCATGAATTGAAAGTGCCAAAAGCATTGACAAATGGAGAGGGGGGGGGGGCTTGGAGATTATCACAGATATTTATTTCAAATATCTTGTATAAAATAGCATTAAATGAAAGAATGAAAATTGCACTGAAAATATTATGAACAGCTAAGATATTTGTCTTTCTTTTGTGGAAATCTGATAAATCGACCAAAGCGAATACACCAATTTGGTTATCAAACAATTACGTTTCTTTGATTCAAAAGCTTCTAGGCAGTTCTATTTAAGATATGTTATGTTATGTTAAGCATGGAACTACGAGTGTTCAACTACAAGACATCCCCAACAGAACAATGATGGGTCAAAAATCAACACGATACAACATTAACACTTTTTAATATTTGACTATTTCATAGAAGTGAAACGATGAGTGGAAAAGTAAGCAACTTCAAGAAGTTCCGCGGCTGACCTTGTTTAGTGGTCAAATAAATTTAACCATGGATGTGTGGCCCCGCGTTCGAATCCCGGCTCAGGCATGGATGCCCTTTATTTCTCCAGTCCTTGTCATTTCTTTGTGGGAATGTATGGTGTGCTGTGAATGGCTGCCTATAAACGGGTCTTTATGCCATGTGTGTACTGTAGAAGTCGGACTTTTTTTTTTTAATAAAGAAGCCAACAGCATCGACATACATGAGGACTGCGTACTATGCGCACAGGACAGATTTACGGCACAGATAAGTTGGAGTAACAACCATTGGCAAGACTAGACGTGAACCCGCCACCACTTGCTTACGAGGAGAAGACTCTACCTCTAGGTTATCGTGGTCCCCTAGTCGGACTTTTTAAATTACAGTAGAGTTGAAAAAGTGAAGCAATGTACCCCACAATGGTTAAAACGCTTGAAACCTATTACACTTATTTAGCGCTTTGAAGTAGTTAATAATGACTACATTTTTCACATATCTTAAAGTAAAAAGTCAACAAATTTGCCTTCAAACCCAAATGAATACTTTTATCACCTGAAGCTCTGATTCTAAACCTTTTTTCTTATCTGCCGCTCCCTTTAAAAGCATTTTTACCAACCTCTTAGTAAATTTGCAAGAATGAAGGGGGGCTAATTTTTTGGAAGCAGTTTAAAGCGGTTTTTTCTGTCCTTCAGCATCATCTCGCCACCCACGGGAACAGTACCAACCCCGTTAAAAATAACTGAGCTAATGTAATCTTTGTTGCCTTTTAAGATTTCACAAGAAAAAAAATTGAGAAGTATTATTTTGTATAAAAACTGAAAATAAATTATTTATGATTGAAAACAAAAGCATGGACTAACACATACCAGTACGGTAAACAATCAAAATACATTTATTTAAATCCAGACATCAAGTAATCCTTAGAAACAACTTTTTCAGATATTTAAAAGACAAGACATAAAATATCAGTTTCAGTTGAGTGTATCAATTTCAGTTGAGTGTGACATTAAAAATACATTTTCTAATTTAAATTTTATTGAAAGCATAGTCAGCAGTAATTCTTTGGAGATTTAAAATTTATCGACTGAAGCATTATTCTTTATTTACCCTTAGGTATTATACATATTCCTTTAAAAAGATGAGAAACATAAATTTTTAATGCGAGGGGTTCGAAGTCAGCGACAGAAAGAGAAGCAATTGAATTATTCGTGATTTTTTTCTTAAGCAAAATATTTTTCTGTGCATTATTTTACAAAAAAAAAAAAAAAAAAAATTTCAGTTATTTCATTTATTTATTTATTTCACAGAAGTCAAGATGTTTTTTTTTTGGTATTGATTTTCTTCAAAAGTAATCAATTCTTCATAAACTTGACTATTAAGTAATGAAATACTGTACTGTAAAATATTGTTCAGAACTTTTGCTTTCCACCAAGTGCTGTTAATACCTCCATAGCTCTGCGGTCGGAGTTTCGCTTCGGTACTCTGAAAGCGTTGGTTCGATTCCCACCTGTGTCACAGATGTTATTTACTCCACTTTGGGTTGTAAATATTTTTAGCGCTATCCTGTATGTAAATGAAAAAGAAGATCAAGCTATTGAGGCGATAGCACAATATTTTCCTTTTGTTTACAATGGATACGTCAACAACAACAGCCAGGCTTCGCTCTACTTTTAAATTAGGGCTTGGAGGATGAAGTTAAGTTACATTTCAAAAAATGAACACTCTGGACAATGATAAGCAATGGTACAGGTAAGCAAATAAAACTTGGTTCATCAAAAAGTAGATATCATTAGACCAATTTCATACGCACACTAACGACAAAACCAGAAAACAAAGAAGCTGCAACAACTACAACAAAACTTTGAACTTTAATTACTCGTAATTTCTGTTTTGTCGCTTAACCCCTTCATCTCCCAAGCCCTTCAATTATTGTAAAAGGTACTGCGTAACCCGTATTCGTAAGAAGTAATACACAACTTCTTACGAATAACGTTTTCACGCAATTTGAGGCAAAAACACGTGAGTCTAGTGCGTTTCTCGTTCTAAATTATGCTTTTGAATTATTTTTATGTTTAGTCGAGTTTAGTGCTAGAATGGATGAGGAGCTTCTTTACTATAGTTTTTCTATAAGGTTCCTGTGCGTCCGCGAATAAGATAGAAAGGATAGCATCCGATTTACCAGCGGTAATGGAAACATCTATCAGTTTTTTGAAATTCCAGCTTTTGCAGATGTGAGTTAGCCTCTAAATTAAACAGTGACTCATTAAAATAATTGAATCAAATCTTTACTTTTTGATCTCATGTAGATTGACTGGCCATACAAGGGCACTTGCCGATTCCACAGCATCCGTAGGCAGACAATATATAGACCTATAACATTGGCTCAAGCTTTCATTATGTAGTGGATTTAAAAAAAAACGTAATTTTATTTTAAATAAGTTCCGCTTTGCACTTTGATATACATATTTATTTTTTTTTTGAATGTAGCTTCATATTAAAATTTATTTTGAACAATTAGTCCATTTAATGCCGTTGGAAGTAAGTCTTCTAAATTATTCATGCATTATGTATATCATGGTTTCCTTTTATTCTTCACTTACTTTTTTTATTTCATTTTTTCTCTCTATCACACTCTTTTGCGTGTGCATGTTATTATTTTTAAAATTTTCCCAAATTTATCTCATTGATTTACATACATTACTCAAGAACTGTGTTTCAGTTTTTGCATTATTTCGGTGCAAATTAAATAAAATACATTATTATAAACTATTATAAAATACACTATATTAAAATTAATTTGCATCAATGTATCATTTTTTTCGTATTTTAAATGCGTGAGTTATTTATCCTCTTGCATTACTAAATTTGGGGCGTTAATGCTTAGTTCTTATGCTTTTTAGTTACTCTTTCACAGTGAAAAATGTTTGTCAAATAATAAATTGATTATTATGAATTTAGTCAAGCATTAAAACATGCTTTTAGAGTTTATAATTTATGAATATGCATTAAAAGAGTCAATGTTTCACAGTATTGATATTTCAATAGTTGATACACGTGTGGAGTACATAGAACACCAATGTGGCCATAGTTTATTGTTCAATATAAGTTGAGAAATAATTAAATTTAAGTAACGTATCTTTCTGAATTTTCATAATATGGCTATCTTTTACTGCTCTTTTACTCGTTAAGTAATTGCCCTCATCGAAGAGTAAATATTGGACCTTATACTTAAAAAGTCGAGATTACCCCTGAGGTTTTTTAGCACAAAAAAAAGAAAGTTTAATTTTTCTTAGTTACTGTGGCATTAAAAAATGCTATTCACTCTCATTTCTCCCTTTTCTTCCTATTTTTACTGTTGGATAGAATTCCAAAGGCAAAATACTGCCTACCGCTCACCAGCCAGACTGCTGAGAAGAAAAGAAAGAAAAACTACATCTTACGTGTAGAGATAAAAATACAGATATTAATATGGATTTAGTTCTCTTTAAATATTAGAAAAGATGAATGCGGCGTGTGGGTTTAATCAGAAATAAATTAATTTCGAATTCATTAAAAATTTGCACTTTCTAGGTGTACTAAAAATATCGGCCATTCCAGTGTTAAACAAAATGAAATCTAAGTTTATGTCTATTCCTAAGTAATAGATTAATATTTTAATTGAATTAAGAAACTTAAAATGAGCGCCCATTAAACTAGCATAAAGCTTCCCCGTGACAAAAAAAGAAAGAAGAAATCAATTAAATTAGTAACTTTTTTTTAATTTTGACTTTTGACAAATTTTATATTTTTAGTACAAATAAACACATTTAGACCATTTTTGAAAACAAAAATTGATTGATTTTTTTTTTAAAGATGTCTAGATGTGTGTGTATCTGTGTATGCAGTATTTTTCTGCCAGCACTAACTTCGAACTTGCTGCTTAGACTCGAACGAAATGTGGGGAACATATTTACACATAGTAAATTTGTGGCGATCAGTATTTGGATCCAACTACTTTACGGGGGCGTAATAAACGCTTTTCCACTTTGTTTGCACTATTATTGTGTTTCCGTGTAGTAAATGTTTGGTCAAATAAAACCTGGCATCACAATTGGATCATTCTTCAAAAAACGAACTATTTTAGGTTCAGTATATAGTTAGTTTTAAAAATATTCATTTTTAAACATTTTATAATGATGCTTTGAAACACATAAAAGTTTTAAACAATAACTAATACGAATTAATAAGATTATAATGTTTTGAAATTGCTATTTTCAATAAACGGAGGGACATTTTTGTGCTTCCGATAATGTCACAACACATATCCTCACATGTACTTTTTCATTTATTTGTTTAAAGTAGAAAATCTTTAGCATGTTTAATACAGTAATGTGAATAATTACAATTTGTTTAATATTTTAAGAGAATTATGTCACAAAATAAAATATTATGTATAGCGTTAATAATCATTTTAAATCACTGTCACAGTCTTTCTTATATCCTCCGTTTAGGATCTAATCAAGTAAACAAAGTACTTAATCGGACATTTTTCAGCTCATTACAAAGATTTAGAATAGCAGTAGCCAGTTTCAAGTCTTGGCCGTCATAGTGTGAAAGTATGAGCTTAGTGTAAAAGAAATTCAGCATTATTCTTCGAATATAAGAAGTTTATATAATTTTAACGTAATAAAATCAAAACTTGTTTTTGTGTTGGAGCAAGTTTAATTATAAACTATACTCAAACAAAGCTATGAATTTAAAAAAAAAACATATTATAATGTGGCTGAAAATGTTTGACAAAGATGCATGGCGTAATATTTTTAAATAATTATGTTTGCCTAATCCTTGTTTGCTTGTATGTATACAGAACTGTTTATGTAGAGAATGGCCCTATAAAAATTTTAGAACATTGATTTTTATTTTTTTATTTATTAGTGTATTTATTATTTATTATGAGTTTAGTTTTACATTGCTATTTTTATTTGCTTTTTGTTTTCAAATTTTATACTTAAAATTCCGATTACAATATTTTAATATAGTATGCAAACAGAGCAAAACCGTAGCTAGTGCAATAAATGATAAAAAAAAAGTGGGAAAAAAAAGAGCCGATGTTGAAGATATTATAAAAGAAGATAGTTAAATTTCGTAAGAAGTATAGCGCGAATTTGTATCAAAAATAGTTTGCTGTCAATTTGGTAAAACATTTTGAATACACTAAATTGAAAACATTTTGAAACATTTTGAACTCCCTAACTGGCAGTCATTTAATAACGTCAATTTTGTTTAAATCATCATTCTTTATGTTTTTCACCTTCATTCCTTTAACATTGTATCGCTTGCGTACTAAAAAACAATAACAACAACTACTTGATATCACATTTTAAAAGGAAGCAAAATATCATGAGTTATTTCAATGCACACATACTGAAACACATTAAAACCAAGCAAGGATACGATTGCATTCATTTAAAAATTGAACAAAGACACGTTCAAAAGATATTTAGAAAAAAAATGATAAGTATAGTTTTTGTAGAAAACATCAGACATCCTTTTAAGCCCCTGTTTTAAAAAATATCTTTTTGCAGCACAAAAAGAGGAAAACAAATATTGAAAAAGAACAGTCCATGCATATTACATTTTTCAATTAGAAGTGAATTGAAATATTTAGTAAAAGGAGATTGTTTTAAACATCAAAGTTTATTCAAATTGCCTTTTGCCATCGCTTACTGTTATTGCCCTTAGGCATCAGCCGCAGTCTTTTATCGATAGAAAATGCACATACATTTTCAATGACGTTTCGAGTTAGGAGGCATTTCTTTCTCTCTCTCTATCTCTTTTTGTATAATGTTTATCAAAAAGTTAATTTATTTTTCCGCATACATTACCTGGATTATTTTCCCATTTCGATTTTTTTTTTGGAAAAACGTATTTTTCACATTTCTAAACCGGATAACACACCAATTTTACAGAAGAATGTATTTTTTTCCCATTTTGTTTGATTGGAAGTAAATTTTACGGATTTCTAAATCTATAATACAATACGCATAAAACTTTTTAAAATGTCCCTAAGTTATTCTCGTAATATTTATAGCACTGTAATACCAGGGAACGATTTTTGTTCCGAAAAATGACTTTTTTTTTTAATATCCCAATCATGATAATCATGTGGAGGAGACTAGAGTAGAGTATAACATTTTTTTTTTTTTTTTTACTTTCAGATATGCATTTTCTAAAATTCTTGCTTGCATTATTTTATCTTAATACATAAAAATTACGTGTCCCCGTATTTGTGGTCAATAGACTCCTCAGCTACTGAATCGATTTTAACGAAATTTTGCACGCAGTTTCAGTTTGGTCCAACTTAAATGATAGGATAGTTTTTATCTCAATTTAGGACCGCAATATATTTTTATTGCAAATTATCTATTTATCTACCAGCATTTCTGTATTCTTGGCTTCTATAAGATAAAATCTGCTGCTGGGTTGTCAGTTGCTTCGGAAGCAAAAAGCAATAGTGGTAACGATCAAGGATGTCGAATCGGTTTCTGGCATATTCGTCCCGATTCTCTTAATTTAAATTGTGCGTGTAAGTATTATTAAATCAATATTCGGAAAAGTATTATTTACTTACTTCTCCTTTACTTAGTTCAATTTATTAAAGCAGTTTAGATACTTAACATATGCTATTTTGTATGTTTTAAAAATATTTTTCACTCATGTTTAGGTACAATTAGTTTTTTAGGAAAATTACTTTAGTGAAAAATATCATACCTTTTTCGAGCTTTGAGTTATAAAATACCGTAGGATGGGGTAACTTCGGGACTGGGTGGGTAACATTGGGACAACGGGTTAATTTTAGTTTGCTGGATTCCCTGAGGGTCACACTGCGTAGGTTCAATCTGCAAACGCATTCTTTGTTTAGTTCTGTACCCTGCCACTACCTGGCGGAAGTTTTCAGAACCAGTTTACTACCACGTTGTGACAGCCAAGTTTTATTTCTTGCCATTGTTTTTCACAAAATTCTTGTTTCGATGAAACTTTCTCTTCTGCCTCAAGAACTGTGAACTTCAGATCACTTTCAAGTACGTATACACAATACCAAACTTCTTAAGTATCTTATATAGAATTAACAATGTTATTAAAGTATTTTGTGTTATATAACCTATAAACTAAATTTTCAGCTCTTTACGGGGTAATTTTGGGACAGCCCCAAAGTTTGTATACTGTTTTTTTTTTTTTTTTTTTTTTTTGCAATAATTGTTTTTTTTCAGCATTGCATTGGACAATAAAATGCCTAGAAATTATAAAAGAGCTCTTGGCACACGGCCCTACAGAAATTACACTGAAGAAAATTTACAAGAGACTTTACTAGCAATAAAGAACAAGACACTGTCGATCCGACATGCAATTGGTACACACTCTTGTATACCAATAATACCTTGTCTTTTCTTAGGTAGATAATGCACTTATACAATATTGTGGTGTAATATTGGTTCAAAGTCATGTTTCTTGCTATTTCTAATACAAATAATGCACTGTCCCAATTTTACCCCAATTAGTGGGATAAGATTGAGACAGTTTAAAATATTTTTTAATAAAATGCCCTTGTTCCTAGAGTTATTGTCATATTATATTTTATTAGAGAAAGACAGGCTTTACATATTAATATTTTTTTCAGTAACCTAACTTAAAAAATAAAAAAAGAAACAGCGTAAAACTTTGATAAGTGTCCCAAAGTTACCCCATCTTACGGTATTCATATTGTTTAGTGATTTTTATGTCAGATGTATTTAGACAAAGAAAGGCTCACTGCATTATGGGATCTTTTACCTATGTAATATTTAAATTTTTAGGGATTTAGTTCAGAATTGCATTTGCTAAGCGTATCCATCTGCAGCAATAAATTTTCAAATTATCGTTCAACAATACATTTGGTATTTACTATTCAAAAAACAAATTCTTAGGAGGGAAAATGTACTGTTTTATGGTGCGAAGATTAAAATTATTTCTATACACACAATTTTCACCGTCACATTGCTTTGTAACATAAATATTCAACTGTTTCGTAAATATCGTACCTTTTCGGGTTTTTAAGTTATACAATATTCATTTTTTTGTGCCTTTGTATTTCAATTGTATTGTAATAAAAAAAGGTTTTATTGTAATTTGTGAAAATTTACCTGTGTAATATTAAAATTTAGAGTGATTTTGCTCAGAATTGTATTTTCTAAGCGTACCTCTGAGCATTCATAAGTTTTCAAATTATTACTATTATAACTTATTTTTTATTTTTTTATTTTTTTTTCCTTGGTAAATACAAATATTTTCTTGGACGACAATTTGCACATTTATAACCGTAGGTAGTACGTTAGTTCGCTCAGTGTATAAAATTTCTAACTAAATCATACCTTAGCCACAGCAACGCGTGGCCTGGTCAGCTAGTAACATATAGTTTTATGAATGAAAAACAGTCACCTAATCAAGTTATTGTTCCACTTATGTGACTGAGTAACAACTGGTTATATTTAGGATAAGCTTAGGAGTGGAGTACAGTGAGAGGATCGCACAGTTGGGACAGGGTGATACGATCTCCCTATTCCTTTGTTTCATCCTAAATTTCGACTAAAAAGGGATTAAACTTTATTTTGAATTCATTTTTCCGCTTTAGAAGCGCAATAGCTTTTTGAAAACCAAGGTTGACTCGCTGATTTTCCTCTAGAAGTTGACCCCAACGGTCCTTTATCTGTTGGCTCCCATTAGTTTGAGGATCTTCTCATCATCGTACAACCATTGTGTAGATTCTCTTTATTTACGTCTAGCCTCTTTAATTTTAAAAAAGCCATTGTTTGTTAGGGCTGCTCTGTACAGATGGCTCAGGCCCTAGTATTTGAAGTTCTTGTAGCTAGCACAATATTAGTGACTCCAAATTTGCCATTATTTTTGAATTCATTAGTTTTCATATTGTTGTTTAATTGCTCTACAGATATGTTACCTCACCAAAAGTGTTTAGGTCTTACAAAAAAAAAAAAAAAAAAAGCAATAGTTAACACTGATAAAATTGAAAAAAAAAATAAAATGAAGAAAACACAAAAAAACTGGAAAACAAAAACGGTTGAAAATATAGGCTAAGGTTGTACAACTGATAAGAAAAAAAATAATTGCTGATAGCTCATCCTACCACTTGTCGACGCAAAACTCTAGCTTTTAGGCTTGAAGATAAAGATTCTGGGAAACTTGAATGGAAGAATTTGTGGATAAGATATTACGTTGTTAAAATGCCACCAACTTGGTTATTTCACCCAAGGACTGCAGTTGTTCGCTTATTGGCACTCGTCAGTCTGGAATAGGACTAACCAAGCCGATAGTAGAAAACTGCATCCGGCTCGGTTAATCCTATTCCAGCCATAGCCCTGGCTTAGGGGCGGTGACTTACTGATTTATATTACATTGTTGATATTGGATGATTTAAAAGTAAATGATACAAAGCAATGTTCATCTTGTTTGAAATTTAAACTTAACTTGATTTTTAAGGAAGATCAAACTGTATATTTGGCAATGTCTTAAAATAAGTAAAATCAGTTTGAATAATCAAATGAAGACTTTATTTTTAAAGTCAAAAACTAATGTATTGAATGCTAAATCTGAAAATAAATACGTATTTAACTTTTCTTTTATTTTATAGTATTGTTATATTCTTATGTATGAGTCTATGCTTTCTTTCCTTTTTTTCCTAGCATAAAATATCGAATGTCAAGTATCTTACCTGCTTCAAGCATAAGATACAGTTTTGCTACATCAAATACTTAATGCCCAAAAAATGAGCAAAAGCTGCATTTCTAAGGTCAGTTTTTGTGTTTCCCAGAAAAACAAAAGCAAAAGAAGAATCAAAGAAACTACTTTAGAAGAAGATTGATGTCCCGAGTCTATGAGCATGAGAGTGCTAGTTTGAAAAGAAAATGGCTCATTGCCCTTACAGTTTTTCTTTCTTCCCATTATTTGTAGTTCCCTTGCAAAGAAATTTGTTTTATGTAGCTCAAAGAAAGAAATCTTGATGCATTGAGGCGGTAGCGTGAAGCTATTTAGAATTTCTCTCAAATTGAATATTGACTTCAGAAGAAATGTGTCTTTTCGTATTACTGTAATGGGATAGCCATAAAGACTATTACCTCCTCATTTCGGATCCTGTGTTTTTCACGTAATACTTTCGATTGTATCCTAATGTGTATTTATGTCATGGTAGAATGATCTTGCAGTAACGTAAGATTTTCAATAAACATTTAAATGAGTTAGCGATTTATTGTTACCAGGGTTTCAGTGCATCCTGGTATAAAGCATGCTAAATCATGTTAATAAAAGATTTAAATATGCTTTTGCTTGAAAAATAATGCTAATGAAACAGATCTCCCAAATAAAATGTACATTTATCTAACATTGAACGATTGGTTTGGCGACGTAGATTGGTTGTCATGTTTGGGAAATGATAAGTTGAACTTAACTGAGTCTTAACTAAATGTGTGAACAAAGGAAGACAAAAGGGGGCTATTTAATGACCCTAAGCTTTCGACAAATATTAATACCCAGAAAATAAGCCATCAGTTTTATCTTTTATTATCAGTAATTGAGCTAATTCAATAACAACCAATAGGTGGTTTAATCCCCCATCCGCGTTCTTTTTGGTAGTTTCAATGTATTTCAGGCACTGGTACCCTGGTAATGCACGTTTGTCAGTTACTATGGTCAATGGTCATAGTATGAATCTAGTAACTGACTCACAAGTAAGTGTTTAAAACCTGAACTAAACATAATTAGTGTTTTATACATACATTTAAAAATGGAATAAAAAAACATTTCGTGTAAAAATTTAAGGTGTAGGGCTATTAGGGGTAATTATAAACAAATTTTTACACTTTTGCACGCTAATTGCTCTCTGGAGCACCATGGCCTATTTAAAGTATTGGACACCCATCAGAAACAACTATTAACTCCTCTGCTACACTGCGCGACGGTTTTATTAATTTTTTGGCTGATGGAAGTTTTAAAAAATCCTTGTTCTTAATTACCCCAATTGTTCGTAACTACCCCATAGTACATGAGATAAATATTAACATGCTTTTCCCTAGCTTACCCTGGCTTTTCAGTGAATTCCTTGACTTTATCATAAAAATGATATCTGGCTTTCTTTTTAGATTTTCGTAGGAGTTCTGGTTTTTTTAGAGAAATGTTCGAATACCTCTTCATTGAACTAATGTGCCAGCTTTGAATCAGACGTGCAGCTCATTAGCTAAAGCAAAGTGTTGAATAAGGCTTTTCAAATCTTCCTAATCACAAGGAAATCCCATACGAGCCCTAGCAATTAGATATTTTGCTAAAGTTAGCTCCACATCAGTTGGTATGTCCGTTGGGCAGCCTGTTCCCATCCTATCAATTTTGACTTTACCTTTAACTCCGTTGTGCAAAACACCCAGAGGGATGGCGTAGGTGTCCGCTGCTTCTCTGTAGGTCATATTCCCATTTGTAATATTATTCATAGCCCTCAATTATTCTTCACTCGTGTATTGACGAGGTGACTCTTTCTTCACATAAGTGCGAGGCATTTGGACATTCAAAAGTACAGACAAGTTTATATAAATCATTACAAAACGTTGGCTTAGTTAAATGGTCAAAATAACTATTTGGATCATAAAATTTGACTTGTAAATTTGAAAAGTTGAAAAAAACTACTTTGAAAAACTGTTCATAATCACCCCTACCTAGAAAAATACGGGGTGTTTATGAACACCTTCCTGCAGGGTGCTAAAAATAAAAAACAACGAAACTCGAGTTGATTCCTGTTGAAGGCTTAATAACTGAAGGCAAATATAATGAAAACAATAACTTAGCACAATTTTATCAACCGAACAGGATGGAAATTGAAGACTGAAAAACTGTTTGACAACTTTTATGAGAAGGGTTAGGATAATTAAGGAAATGACGGATACAGTGTTGCTACATCAGTGAAAAAACATTCCTAACCTAATAATGAAGATGTGAACTTCCAGTTGCTACAAATATTTGGGGGTTCCTTCATTGCTTACAGAAGCGCTAATCTCGTTTGTTCTGAATTACCCCATTTTCACAATTACCCCGGTTGGCCCTACATGTTTTCCCTTTATCAGGGTACGAAAAGTTAAAAGTTGCGCGTCATGATCTTTTCAGTGAAAGATTTGAATGTTTTCTTTATTTTCTCTTTCGAACTGCTCGAGAGTCATTGATTTCTAAGTATCGTCTGAACTTTTTATACATCTTACTTTTTCAGTTTCATACTTCGAAAAAAAAAAAAAAAATAAGTAGCTCTCCTTTCTCGAAAATTTAATTTGACTTTTTACCCTTCTATGGTCATGCATATGTTATCTTCTTTAAAACTGAAAATGCAGAATCTGAATTTAGTCACGAGCGAGCAATCGCGATTACACATAAAAATACAAATTGCATTCCGAAACTTTTCCCATTTTCGCATCAAATTGTTTAACCCTTGAAATATCGTGTGATTTTGCGTAATAAAATGAAATGAGAGACCAATCAAAAAGCCTGTTTGTTTTTATTATTTTTTTTTTATTATTATTATTTTTTTTTAGTATCATAGCTCCACGAGACAGTAAGGACAGAAATTAAGGATACATAATTTGTTCTTCTCTCTCGTCGGATGTAGATTATTATTATTATTTTTTAATATCTATAAACAAATACCAGTTTTTTCTAATACTAGTACCGATTAAGTGTTAGCGATATTCCTTGCCCATTTTATATAAGTATGTGCATACACATTAGGGTGGACATTAGCTATAGGGTATTTTTCGAAAGTTAAAATGTCGTTGCTCCCATCTTCTTATCTGGTTTCGATGAACAAAAAAACATGTTGTACAAAATTTCCCTTTAGTTGGGTAATTTTTATGTCTGCCTAAAATGCCTTAAAGTTTAACCAGTCCTAGAAATATCGTGTTAGATTGCATTTCATTAAATAATGAAACAATCTCTAGAGGATAAATATGCTTTATTATAACAAATAAGTTCCATATAATCAAATATATCACGGACAACAAATAATGAACATCATTTTCTAATAAGTGAAGATTTAGTAGCAGGAGGGTGTTTTCCAGTCTGCAGCAACAAGGTATAAAACCAATTGTTTCTCGTTTTTATCTTTTGTGAGAATATCATAGTATCCCTGCATTAATTTAGCATTCCTTTCGACAGCAGCATTTACAACAGTTATTTTTCCAGGTTTTTCCGTGCTGCTTACATGACAAGGGTGCAGGGGCGGCTCCTCACTATGGGCCGGGCCCGCCGGGCCCACCCAGAAAAAATGCAATAAAAAATATCATTAAAATAAATCGTTTTGTATTTAAGTTATATCTATATATATGGATATCTATATATATATATAAATGGATTTATGAATGTTTGTTCCTTTTACAAATCCACAGTTTTCGTCGGGTTTTCAACAAACTTGGCTCACAGGTTCCTTCATGCAATAGAATTCACATAGTCGGGGGTTTTGAAATTTTGAAAAAATCCAAAAAGCTCTAAATTAAAATTTTTTTTTGCTCAAAATGGCCATTTTCTTTTAATTTTGAATAGATAGAGCGATAGAGATAAGACTTTAAGCATACAAATTGATAAAATGCAACACATTTAAATGGTAGTATTTTCCAACAAATATTACTATTAACAATAAATTATCAATTTAAGGCTCACCTATTTGATTTTAGCACGAAATAAGTTTTTATATTCCCATGTGGATATAATATTCATTCAAATTTTTTTTGAAACTATGTTGTATTAATAAGCACCCGGGCAACGCGGGGTAATAATTATAGTTAATTCATAAGAGAGATCATCTAAAGAAACATGTTTTAAATTGTATTATCAAAGCTCAATCTAGAAAACAAACAAGCAAACAAGTGAGAACGCTTCAGATCCCAAAACTAGATAAAAATATATTTTTATACATTACATACATAAATCAAAATTCAGAATACATCTATATGATTTCTTGTCATGATGGGGAATTACAAAGCCACCTTTTACACGCAATTTAACAGCACAATATTTACAAAGGGACTGGAAGCTGAGAATTTAATGTGATTTCTGAATGCGCTCTTTTTAAACTTCCATTCAAGACTCAATCAGTTGAAAGAGCTGTCAAATAGGTCATAAGCTCTTCCAAATTGGTATGTAATCACATGAAAAGAAAAAGTTTAGTAAAAACGAGGATATCTATTAAATATTTGACCAATTTATGACACAAAGGAACAATTTAACTGTCTAAGAGGCATCTAAGAAATGTAAATACGTGCTGACATTGGTTGGAAGGAAGGGCTCACGGTAGGACTACAAGTGCGGTAACCTACTCTTGGTGAGTCCTGGGTAGCTCCACATGAGCTAACGAAGAGTTGCAGAGTTCAAAGTAATGACAAAATTGTAAAAAACAGGTTTGACGACACGTCAAGTGAATATTGAGTGGAAATACTGAGTTAAAAAATATTGGAAATATCAGAAATTTTGGGAAATTTAATGAACTTTGAGCGTAATGTACTAACTGAAATCATAATCTAAAATGGTTTTAAAAACTTCCTCGTATATTTCAAACTTTTTTCTTTCATTAACACTTTCCGGTCTAAGCCCGAGCTCAGCTCGGAGTGCCGTTTTTGTTGAAGACGACTAAGCCCGAGCTCAGCTCGGGGTCAAGTTTGAGCTACTGTTGCTCTAAAAATACGGATTTTTTTCGTTTCAATCCCTTCTAGATATTGCCGTATATTCCTCTCAAGCTATCGCCCGGTTGGCCGAATGGCTATGGCGCTGGACTACGAACTCTGAGGTTCCGAGTTCTGACCTCAGGTGCAGACATTTGCTAATTCGTCTTTTAATTTCAGAATGCTTTCTTACAGTTTATAGAAAATTTGTAAATATGTAAATTTATGTAAATTATCTAATTTGAATTTAATTTGAATTGTTCTAGAACATTCCTTAGTTGTGTATATAAAGCCTCTCTCGAGCTGAGAGCTGGCAGTTGAGTTCTTGACAGCAGACCGATCGTCTGATTCAATAAAGGCTCTTTCTGTTACTCCGTAGTTCTCATTCAACGTGACATTTGGTGGAGGCGCCGGGTACCTCAATCAGCCTGGAAATAGAAAATATTCGCCGAAGCCGTAGACTTCTGAAACTCCCTCCTGAATACGGACCTTACGTACAAGCTGTAAGGAAGGGATTACGGGAGATGCCTGAAGAAGTAGAAGTCAAGCCTCAAACTTTGCTGGTTGCTCCAGCTGTGATTAAAGAGCCAAGAAAGCCAACCATCTTTAAAGGGGATACGGGACAAGATCCGACCAAGTGGTTAAAAGAGTATCTTAGAGTGTCAAAATTTAATCAATGGGATGATACTCTGTGTCTCGCCAACGTATATTTCTTCCTTGATGGGACTGCCAAGGCTTGGTTTGAAAATAACGAAGATCTGTTGAACTCGTGGGAAGTCTTTGAAAATGAACTTAAAAAAACTTTTGGTGACACAAATCTGTATGTACGACGAGCCAAAGACTGTTTAAAATGTAGAGCTCAGCGGACTGGTGAGTCGACCCAATCGTATATTCAAGACGTATTGGGACTATGCAACCAAATAGACCCGAGCATGTCAGATGATGACAAAGTATCGCACTTGATGAAAGGCATAGCAGAAGACATATATCAAGCATTACTGACGAAGGAAATCAAGTCTACTACTGATTTTATCAAGTGGTGTCAGTACATTGAGGAAATGCAACAGAAGCGGATAGGACATCGGAAATTCGCGCGATTGCCTAACGTCGTCCCAATCGCATCGGTTGAAGAACAAGATTTAGCATCGCTGATCCGGAATATCGTCCGTGAGGAGATACAAAAATTAACTGCACCTCAAATTGAAGAGTCACAAGCAGGCACGCAAGCCATTGAAGCCATTGTACGAGGAGAACTTGAAAAATCTTTAGCTCCTATATCTGCACAAAGTTTTGGGCAGAACATCTCGCCGACTAAGCGTACTACTTATTCGACTTACAATAGACCGAAGCCAATTCAGGAACAATTTGTGAGGAAGACCGACGTGTGGCGTACTACCGATAACCGTCCAGTTTGCTTCCATTGTGGTCGTCCAGGGCACGTGGTCCGTTATTGCCGAGATAGAAAAGCCCTTCTTGATACCTCTCGCAGAAGGTATACACGTGACGCTCCTTCATATCCAATGTATTACAGTAATGCCGAAGAAATGAACCGACCAGACGATAGATTCTCTTCGCCGAGTTCAAGGCGAGGACGATCGCCGACCCCTCGTTATAGATCACCGTCGCCATACCGAAGATCCAGTCAGTCGCCAGGTCGCCGTCAAAATGAGGAAAACTAGGGAGTGCGACCTTAGTTGGGGGTAAGGCCGCTTTCCCTGAAAATCCTCCCGATGCCGCAATGCATGAAAATTTAATTGATGTTGCCGTTGACCATCAACAAGTAAGAGCACTTGTGGACTCTGGAGCCTCATTTTCTGTTATCTCAGAGGAATTTCGCCGCCATCTAAAGAAAGTTATGTTTCGCCGGTCGCAGAACGTCCTTCTCAAAGTAGCTAACGGCAGCTGTATAAGTCCAGTGGGAATCTGCGTGCTTCGTGTAACAATCAAAGGTATCACTCAACCTTTTGAGTTTACCGTTCTACCAAAATGCAGCCATAATGTTATCCTTGGTTGGGATTTCTTAACGGCCTCCCAAGCGATTATAGACTGTGGAAGAAGGAAATTTATATTTGACGAAATAACACCTGAAGAGAAATCTCAAACAAAATGTGGTGTTTATGCTCTCAGAGATTTCTTGATCCCTCCGCACTCAATAGCGAAAATACAAGTATATGCACCCACGGTAGCAAATAAAGACGCGGATGTTCTTATTGAAGTTAATAAGCTTCTGACAATAAATCAAGAAATTGTCATTCCACGTACAGTCACGAAAATTGTGGGCCAAAAGAGTGATTTATGGGTCGCTAATGGACTGCGTGAAGCTCGACAAATTGTGAAAGGCATGTGTGTAGGTCATGCAGAAGTAATTGATGATGCCGAAATAAATGTCCTTCTTGAAGTACCTTCATACGAAGATATCGCTAAAGAAAGTACAACACCCGTGGACTACGATCAAATGTTAGCGCCGAATCTCAATAATGAAGAGCGGACGAAATTAGGTGAACTTTTAAAAGCATTTTCTGCTACTTTCAATGAAAACGTAGAAGCTGATCGACGCCGAATCCAAGTCAGGCATAAAATTGACACAGGCGACCATCTTCCTATAAAGAACAGACCATACAGGGTATCACCATCCGAGAGACGAATAATACATAATGAAGTAGAAAAGATGCTTCAGAAAGGCGTCATCCAGCCATCTGAAAGTCCGTGGTCCTCTCCTGTTGTTTTAGTACGAAAGAAAGATGGTGGTTGGCGTTTTTGCGTCGACTATCGCCGGTTAAACAAGGTTACGAAGAAGGACGTATATCCCTTACCTAGGATTGACGACACTTTGGACTGTTTGAAAGGGGCACAGTTTTTCTCTTGCATGGACCTGTATTCAGGTTATTGGCAGATAGAAGTTGACGAAAAAGACCGGGAAAAAACTGCTTTTGTTACCAGTGAGGGTTTGTACGAATTTAAAGTGATGCCATTTGGACTTTGCAACGCTCCAGCGACCTTCGAAAGAACAATGGACAACTTACTACGTCATCTTAAGTGGAAAATGTGTTTGTGTTACTTGGACGACATAGTGGTATTTTCTCAAACCTTTTCTGAACATCTGCAAAGACTAACCATCGTCTTGAAATGCATTAAAGAGGCTGGATTAGTTTTAAATCCAAAAAAATGTTTATTTGGAGCAAAAGAAGTTAAGATTTTAGGTCATCTAGTGTCTGGTGAGGGTGTAAAACCTGACCCTGATAAAATAAAAGCGGTTCAAGATTTTCCCACTCCGAAGAATATCCATGATGTCAGAAGTTTTCTTGGACTTTGCTCTTACTACCGACGCTTCATCAAGGATTTCTGTCATTTAGCTCAGCCACTTCAAATTTTACTGAAAGGTGATTCCAAGTTTGTTTGGTCTCCTTCGCAAGAAGAAGCTTTCAAAGAATTGAAGACAGCTCTCATTTCTGACCCCGTCCTTACTTTGTTTGATGAAACCGCTCCCACTGAATTGCACACTGACGCCAGTGGCTATGGTATCGGTGCCGTGTTAGTCCAAAGACAAAACAACAGAGAAAGAGTTGTAGCTTATGCGTCTAGGACTCTATCAAAAGCCGAGAAAAATTATTCTACTACTGAACGAGAGTGCCTTGCCGCTGTTTGGGCCATCATGAAATTCCGTCCTTATCTGTTTGGAAAGTCCTTCACAATTGTAACTGATCATCATTCATTGTGCTGGTTAGCTAATCTGAAAGACCCTTCTGGGAGACTGGCGAGGTGGGCCTTGAGACTCCAAGAATATGACATTTCTATCGAGTACAAAAGCGGAAAGAAGCACAATGACGCCGACAGCCTATCAAGAAACCCCATTGAAGACAGCTGTAATTTGGAAGACCTTACGTCAATCTCTTCGTATATTGATTTAGCGCTGGAACAAAGCAAAGATCCTGAACTGCTCCAGCACATACAATCTACTAAGAAGCTACTACCTACTCGTAAGTCCAATTTTGAAGTAATCGACAAGATTTTATGCAAGAAAAATTTCGACACTTCAGGAAAGAGATGGTTGCCAATTATTCCCAAACATCTGAGATTGGACTTACTACGACATTTCCACGATGCCCCAACAGCCGGGCATCTTGGATTCGTAAAAACCTATGACAGATTGCGAAAACGATTTTATTGGCCGGGACTTTATCGCAGTGTTCGCCGCTATGTAATGCACTGTAAAGAATGTCAGCGAAGAAAGTCTGTTCCTCAAAAACCACCTGGTGTCCTAGTGCCTATACCTCCAGCAAAAGCACCTTTCGATCGTGTTGGAATGGACCTGCTTGGTCGTTTTCCCAAATCAACACAAGGTAACAAGTGGATTATTGTATGTACCGATTATTTAACTCGCTATGCCGTAACAAGAGCTCTACCATCTGCTGAAGCACCAGAAGTTGCTCGGTTTGTAGTCGAAGAAATCATTTTAAAGCACGGAGCCCCGCGAACTATTATTACCGATAGAGGGCAAGTCTTCCGGTCCAAACTTCTTTTCGAACTTAACAGATTCTGCAATGTGGATCATCGACTGACAACAGCATACCATCCTCAAACTAATGGCCTGACTGAACGTCTGAATAAAACTTTAGCTGATATGTTATCAATGTATGTTGACATTGAACAGAAAAATTGGGACGAAATATTACCTTTCGTAACATTTGCGTACAACACCGCTCGGCAAGAGACTACAGGCTTCACGCCTTTTTATCTAGTGTATGGACGCGAAGCAGAAACAACATTGGATACCTTGTTTCCTCATATTCCTAGTGAAATATCTTCAGATTACATAAGTCGGTCAATTACTCGAGCCGAAGAATCAAGGCAGCTCTCTCGTATACGCACGTTAGAGGCTCAAGAAAAGGACTCCCGATACTATAATTTAAAGCACAGACCGGTAAAGTATTCCGCAGGAGATTTAGTATGGATCTACACTCCAGTTCGTAAAGTAGGACTCTCGGAAAAACTGCTAAAAAGGTATTTCGGCCCCTATCAAGTATTAAGACAACTATCCAATGTGACGTATGAAGTGCAAAATTTTGACCCGATGTCCAGAAGAAGGAAACTCCGTGACGTTGTGCATGTTCTAAGAATGAAACCCTACTACCGGCCGGAGGATCAAGAAATTGAGTTCCAGGACAATTTAAAGACATGTCAAAAAGAAAATCCATCTCGAAGTAGAACCCCTTCTAGGATGGCCAGACGAGACGAAGTGTATGCAGGACCTGTTACACGTTCCCGAGCAAAACATTCAACCCACAGCGAGACGCTGTTGTCCTAAAGGAGGGGCAATGCCGTATATTCCTCTCAAGCTATCGCCCGGTTGGCCGAATGGCTATGGCGCTGGACTACGAACTCTGAGGTTCCGAGTTCTGACCTCAGGTGCAGACATTTGCTAATTCGTCTTTTAATTTCAGAATGCTTTCTTACAGTTTATAGAAAATTTGTAAATATGTAAATTTATGTAAATTATCTAATTTGAATTTAATTTGAATTGTTCTAGAACATTCCTTAGTTGTGTATATAAAGCCTCTCTCGAGCTGAGAGCTGGGAGTTGAGTTCTTGACAGCAGACCGATCGTCTGATTCAATAAAGGCTCTTTCTGTTACTCCGTAGTTCTCATTCAACGTGACAATATTATCTATGGACCTTTTACTTTCTTAAAAAACATATAAATGGCATCACCAATCAGAATTAACTGCAGGAGACGCTAGGCTTACACGAGTTAATGCAAGCGTGCGACAGTGCAAATCCGTGTTTTGAAATGTACCACACCAAAGCAAATTTTGCACAATAATGTGTATTTGAAAATTAAATCTTTTTAAAAACATTTGTTCAAGCATTGGGTAAGTTTTTAATTAAATTTGTGCATATTTTCATGGTCAAAAATGATATTTTCCTATGTGGAACTTTTTTTTCAAGTTCCAAACATGCATTTTTCGACAATTTCTTACTAAATATTAATTGTTGTTTTACTTAAATAGGTCTTTCACCATGCAAGAAAACATTTTGAAGTATTTAATAAAATTAAAATTACCAACATTAACTTTTTCCAAGTATTTTTTAAAAAATCACGAAAAGCGACAAAAATCCCCATTCTGGAGGGAGATGTGCGGTCGAAAAGGCTCAGACCTGAAAGTGTTAAATAACCACCCGTCACTAGTTTTATCATTTGCAATAGTTAAAAAAAATGAAAAATCTGAAAAAAATCAAAAATTTCAAAGCTTTAGGACAAATGCGCAAACTAAAAATGACGTCGCAAAATTGAAATAGTTTACAGAATTGTTACTTATTCCATTCACAGTAAATGAAAGGTACTCATTTACGAAAACAAAAATTCAATTTTTTTCGCTCCACCCTAATGAACGTAGATTAAAGCAAAAAAACCCACCTTAAACTTGTCTTCAATCTTTTAGATAATACCTAGCATGCCCATGATTGTCAGTTACTAATATTTCATATAATATACAAAATTTACTATAGATCCTAATTTATTTATCTTCCCAACTCTAATGCAAGTGATGAGGGTGCTTTTCCTTTGCAGTGTTACAATAAATCTTGGGAATCGTTTAAGTTAACTTTTTTTGTTAAATTTCCGCATGTCTCTCTTATCGAACTTTTTCGAAGGTGTTAAAGATAAATTTGATTCATTAACAGGTTCTTAGTATCACACCTAAAAGCTCATGCAGCAATTACCACATGTAACTGATATATACTGATAGAGTATAATATGTAAACTGAATTTCTACTTTACTCGTAAATGTTAAACTCGTAAAAGTCACTGCTGCTGTATTTGTTTCTTATTAATGACCGAGAGGCTACACTGCAAGAAATGAACTGTTATTTTAACAGTATAATACTGTCAGCGGAGGTTCCAAATTAAAACTAAAATGCACAATGATAAACTGTTAAACTAGCAATTTTAGTTTTTTACTGTAAAGTTTGCAATTTTACAGTTTATCGCCGTAAAATTTAGCTGTATTATACTGTAAAAACAACAGTATAATATACTGTAAAAACAACAGTATAATACTGGCAGCAGAGCTTCCAGTTTAAAACTGTAAAATGCACGGTAGTAAACTGTAAAATTAACAACCCTACAGTTTATCACTGTTAAATTGCTACTTTGCAGTTTGTTACTGTAAAATTAGCAATTTTACAGTTTATTACTGTAAAATTAGCCATCTTTAAAGTTTGTTACCATAAAATTAGCTGTATTATACTGTAAAAACAGCATTCGTTTTTTCAGTGTATTAGTCATCAAAGTATCACTGCATGAACTAAATGATAAGTTGTTTGATGTTAAATTTTAAGTTTCTTAAAACTTAATGATAAGTTGCTGAACAAATTGTTGGTCAAATTCTTCATAAGGTCCTGTTTAAAAGGCTACTTCCATTGTTTTTTTGTTCCTGCTGCTTTTCCCATTTGTTTTAGTTTTAGGTCAGTATTAACCATGGAGCTGGGTCGTCCTTTTCAGCTTCGGTGCTGAAGAATTAAGAGTTTTCTATTCTCTTCATTTTTTTATCTCTTCCATAGCATTTGCATGCACAGGCTTGAAGAGATCGTTACTACTTATCACGGAGTTAGAGCAATTTATCAAAGCAGCTGTCCGCACTTTCTTGTGGAATTTGTGTTTCTTTCCAGAAAGCAAAAACTTCTTAAATAACTCCTAATTCCTTTCTTTTTTGTAATATTTGTAACAATAGAATTTTTAAAAGCACTTAAAACCTGCCTGTTCGACGGTAGATGAATTCCAGAAATTTGGAATTGTACCCAACAAGATTAATGGGAAAATATTTTCTTAACTTGCGTGAGGAGCTACCGGAAGAAGTTAATGCTGTTTCATAAGTCTAGGTTAATCAACAAGATATGCCAAAGTCATTATTAGAACAACCTCTCCTGACTCAAAATTAATGATTAAAAACAATGTAGAAGTTTCGCATCGGTGTGAGGACGTGTACTTAAGGAAAGGATGCGTACATCTGTGGAGGATATCTCATGTATCGGGCTGGATTGGGTGGTGGAAGTTTTTTTTTCGAAGCCTGGAGGAAAGCGCTGATCGTGATATCGGTCAGCTATATGGTGTCATATTAAAGACTAAATAATGACATGTACGGTATGATCAACATACATTTTTCTTTGTTTTCTTAATTTTGTTTTCTTATTTTCTTAGTTGGTGCAATACGTAATTTTCAATTCGTGTTTCACCGCTATGTTTAAAGTGCAATTAGCGAAAAAAAATTGATATTTCTGTATTTTAACTGCTGGAAAAAATATTTTACGTAGAGCAAGAACTCGCTTCAAATAGTTAAATAAAATGAACAACTAGCTTTGAGTAATTTAACGAACAAACTTAAAATTAAATAGCATTTTTGGGTTGTTTCATTTATGTATTATACACTTATTTTATTTCAGTTAGCAAAGGTTTGCAAATATCAACTCCACCATGAGCTCGAAGGGCTATTTCAAATGCTAATAATACAGATACACTAAGATTTATTCGCATAATCTTGTCAGGCTATTCTCTGGTAAACATATGGTGCTTGATATTGATTGATGGGCATCAGAGTGAATAATTCGACATTATCACATAACATTTGCCAAATAGTTGGCTTAGAGAATACGGATATATTTGGAAGTTAATATTGTTCAACACAAAGAAATT
>JAXGGA010005726.1:0-75727 GCA_038373865.1 Uloborus plumipes
GCTAACCATTTCATTAACAAACATATTAAAAGATTGCAGTGTAACCCAATCTGCAGCAATGTGTAATATCAATGCATAAAAACCAAACTCGGATTGATTATGCCAAAGTGAGGTGTTGAGGTTTCAACGTCCATGATACAGAGAATTGATTGCGTCAGATGACAAATTGCTGGATACTTCTTCTTTTGATGTAGCACAGATACTATCATGGCTTGATTGATGGGAATTACCCAGCATAACCTTTATATTTGGGGAGAAAAACTTTTCTGCATTTTTTTTTCTTTAAATTTTTCTCATATATGTGCCATGTTACATAAAAAAGTATTGATGTATTACCTTGAAAATTGTTCTTGTGGTATCGTATAATTGTTTGAAGCACTCTGTTATAGTTTTGAAAGTTTACCCTCTTTTATGTTTTCCAGACTCGATTAGGAATTTAATAGTACTTTTTCAGATAGCATTAAGAAACAATTATTTCTGTTTAAAGACAATGCATCATGCCATTTTTTCTAATCTTATTAAAATGAGGAAATAGTGGTAGTTCTGGTTTCGCTATAAGAGAGAAAATTGCCAAGTTATTTAGTTTTTCCAAAGACATTTTCCTAAATAAGTTAGTGCATTTGATTTAAAAAAAAAGTTTGTACACTGAAAGAAATGAACTTTTGTTTTTACAGTATAATTCTGGAAGCCTAGGTTCCAATTTAAAACTGTAAAATGCACTGCAATAAGCTGTAAAACTGGCAATTTTAACTTCTTACTGTAAAATTAGCAATTTTACAGTTTATTGATATAAAATTTAGCTGTATTATACTGTAAAAACAACAGTTTAATACTCGCAGCAGAGGTTTTGGTTTAAAAACTGTAAAATGCACGGTAATAAACTAAAAATAGCAAATTTTGCAGTTAAATACTGTAAAATTAGTTATTTTGCAGTTTGATACTATAAAATCAGCAATTTTTACAGTTAATTACTATAAAATTAGCTGTATTATACTGTAAAAACAACATTCTTTTTTTAGTGTTCTTGCAATGGTAAATTTTTAAGGCGTATCGCGATAGGTAGCGGAAGAAACATGAATCATCTTCACACAATGGGTTCTACAAAATTACACCTTTTGAAAAACACATGCAGATTTGAACTCAAAATTGAGTACTTTTTTCATAAACAATAATTTTTGATATGCAAAAGTTATAAAACACCATGCCCGTAAATGCATACAACGTTTTCGTTTTAATCATCTACGCATTTTTATACTACGAATTTTAATTTTGATTTATGATCTGAAAGCATTTTATAATTTTAGAAATTGAAGGCATATTTTGAATAATGCATTTTGATTTCTAGTTTTTTGCTTTTGTCTTGCAATTCGGAATTCACTTTTTATTTCTTTCTTTCTTTGAAAAAAAATCTATGATCGCAGATCTCTCAGATTTGTTACAAAATTTCAGATAAAAAAAACTTTTGGATCCTATTTTTTTTTTTTCGAAACATAAGTTTGTAGGTATTAATTTTTAATGGGAAGTTTTTCTATCAGATTAAAAATGTATCCTATTATATGTATTTTTGTTAAAAAGATTAAAGGTCGTCTAGAAAATATCTAATAAATACTTATAACCCTTACCAACGCCTCAGAACATAGTAAACTAAAATAATATGCAAAAAAAAAAAGCAATGTACTGTGACGATCAACATTTCTTAATTTATATCATAAGTGTAAATTATCATTAGATTCCATACCGCAAATATGCTGCGACTATGCCTAGGACGTAATAATAATTGTTTTACTCTATCTTTCAATTTGTTTTAAATAGACATCTTTTTGCATAAGAATAAAAGGAAGAGAAGTTTTTCTGCTTTAATAGATGTAATTCAAACAGGAATTTCTTTAAAAAATTAATAATACACTGGCGAAAAAAAAAATCCTAACACCAAGAAAGACTTGCGCTAGATAAACGAAAGCCAAGTAGCCTGTAGCCGGTATTAAATTGACTGCAAACCATTGCCGTTTGCGACGGCAGTGGTGTCAAGACAGAGCTCACTGGAGGTCGGAGTGGAGATCTATTGTAATTTCTGATGAAAACAGATTCTGCCTTGGTGCCGGTGATGGTCAGAAGGAGGCCAGGGGACTGCCTGCATCCAAGCAGTTTGCGACCTAGACACACGGGACCTACACCTGAAGTCATGATCTCGGGAGCAATTTCCTAAGACAGCAGAAGCACTCGTGGTTATCCCAAACACACTGACTGCGAATTTGTCGTCAGTCTGGTAATTCTCCCTAAAGTACAGCCCTTCATAAGTAGCATTCAAGGGGGAGTTTTCCAACAGGATAATGCTCGCCCTCACACCGCTGCTGTAACGCAATGTGCTCTACAGAGTGTTGACATGTTACCATGACATGCAAGATCACCAGATCTGTCTCCAATTGATCACGTATTGGATATCTTTAAACGGCAACTCCAGCATCATCCACAGTCAGCAATGACTGTCCTAGTATTGATACAACAATTGCAAGAAGCATGGCACTCCAGACCACTAAGTGACATTCGGCACCTATATGATACAATGCATGCACGCTTGCCTTCAAAATTCTGGAGGTTACACCGGCTATTAAAGTAACATAATTTCACATTTGCACAGTATTTTCGTGAACTTAAATTAGACAGTGATCTTGTACATTTAGTCAATTAAACATGTTAACTAGACAACTGCATTACCCAAATTTCATTACTCTACAGCAATTTTTTCTTGGTGTTGGGATTTTTTTCCGACAGTGTAGTTTATATCATATTGTTTCAAATTTGATACGCAAATTATGCATAAAATGTATTCAAAAATATAACCTTCAAAATATTTCTAAACGTTAATTATTACCTTTTAAACCTGCATCAATACAAAACGTTCCGATTGAAGAAATTTCTACTTCAACGTTTTGATTCCAACGAAAAAAGAGCGGCTCTTTTTCCAACTAAACGTACAAATTCAATACTTCTCTAGGTTGCTTTTCATATTTTCAATGTTTGGAACCAAAAGAAAAAACACAACGTATCTGTCCCTCTCAATTCCGATAGAGATAATATCAATTATCTCTATCGGAATTCTGCTTCAATTTCGATAAAATATTGCTCTGCGTGGATACATCCATCAGAGGTAGATAGCATCTAGAATGCATTAAAAGAAGCGCTATTTTGTAATTTGTCATCGGAAGTAATCAATCCTCGCATCCAGGGCACGAGAGTTTCGACATCCAATGCGGAAATAATCAATCTTAACCTTTTCTTTTTATCGGCATCTTCTTATGCAAATATTTTTAACACATTTTACCGATTTCGCATTTTTTACTGGGAGAAACGCGATAAAACTGCATTTTCTTCGGATGTTTTTCAATCTTGTTTCTTTTATTTTGAGTTTGATTTCTTCTAGGTGTTGCCAAATTAAAGGTTCCATTAATCACAGATATAGTGACAAAAATATGGCTGAGAGTAAAAAGTTCAAATGTGATTTCAATTCAAAGACTATTAATGCATAAACAGAAGTTAATATGTTTGATTCAGTATTTTGGAAGAGAACAGAATTCAGGGGATCATCAAATGCAGTACCTTTACATTTTAGTTTATTTTCATTTGCTTAAGAAATAAATAAGAAAAATGCAATTTTACATGTATTAGCTCGCTTTGAAAAGCACCTGAAAATTAAGGCGTTTAGCATTTAAACCAACTAAATCCATAAATTTTTTAAACGTGGTTTTTTTTCATAATTTGATAATTCTTGCATATATTATCACTCCAAAAATTTATTTATTACGAATTCCTCTCAATCAAAATCCTTGAAGAATTCCTTTCAAACCAAAAATGGATAACAAACATCTGTTTTACTTTAAAAGCAGATCACACCATGCTTTCAACATATCGCCACTTTGAAAACGTACCTATAAAGCAGTGTTACAATAAATTATATTATCAACTCACGTACTGTACAATCCAGTACAGGGCACAAAAGAGAGAAACCACATTAATTTAATTGGAATCTGGATGAGAGAAAACCAAAACAGAAAAATCAGTCCCATCCAAATTATTTTTTTTCTGTAAATAGAATTAGACAATACTTCTCATTTAAAGAAAGCATACAAAAGTGATATTGCACACCGAATGTGTTTTAAGAGAAAAAAAAAACTTCTGGAAAAAATTAGCCTAACAGAAAGTGAAATGTTTTTGTCTCTGCTGTAAAATTTCTAAGAACGGAAGGAACTAGTTTTGTTACTAAACACGTCAATCGTATTTCGTTTTAAATCTTGTTAAGTTAACAGAAAAAACACTAAGCAAGGAAACATGGAAGATATCAGTTGTATCTATTCTAAGATATTCTTTATACTTATTATTGGCAACTAATAAACTAACTAAGCAACTAGAAATGTCAATCCTAAACCGTCACAAAAGCAGAAACCAATGATTGGTTGAAAGATTTAATGCAATTGCATTTACAACGTATCTAAATGTTTCACTTGATTCATGGCAAGCAACGTAACTTAATAGTAGTTTCTCTTTTTTTTTTCTTTTCTATATCTTTTCTTCTTTTCTTCATTAATTTCCTTTTTTAATTTAGAGTTTTATATTTTTTAAAACTAGCTATTTTTTTATTAAAAGTTGAATAAGAAATTAAGTTTGATGAGATAAAATAAGCCTTGTAACAGGACACAAAAAGGCTTTGAAACTTCTAATATAACTTTCGTATTTTTAAATAATAGTCTTTACTTATCAGTTTTTTTATTTGCGACCTTTTTCTAGTCTTAGAGATGTATGAATTTTACTTTCTTGATTCTTGAAATATTTATAAGACGTATTCAGTGAGTTATACGTATGCAGTTCGAAATTGTTTAAAATTTGTAGTTCATCCCTGTAGATTTTTGAACTTATGTACTAACTGGTGAAACAGCGACAGTTACTTAAAAGTTATGAGGGGAATTATGTTGCTCCACTTTTTATAAACTGCATCTTTTGAATTGTAAGTGCAAAAACAACCTTATTAAAAACGAATATATTAACAAATATTAAAAAACATATTTATCGTGTTTTTAAATGTATTGACATTGACGCACTTGCGTAACATTACCTTTTTTTTCCTTTTATATGCAAAAGCACATGCTTTAAATAGGAATATAAAACGTAATTGAAGCATTTTATTTTATAATGATGTCCTTAAAAGAATTATTATAAAATGTATCTATTGTTATGAAAATGATTGCTATGAAACTACTGTCCTCGTTTCAATATAATACCACATATTTTTTTCTTTTTCAGTGCTCACAAAGATGAAAATTTGATTCTCCAATATTTCATTAATAACTTTGCACCTGCGAAAAATCAATAAAGCCACTACACTTTTACTGGAGGTCATGTTCTTCAGATTTTCTTTTTATACTTAAATTTCCAATATTTGTTTGGATAATATTTATCTAAAAAAATCATTTTTTTTTCAATAATACAATCATTTGCATCACTCTTACTAGCATTATACTGAGTGAAACCGTGATCAACTAATAACGAAGCCAGAAAACTTTGAGACATCGATTTAAATTAAAGAGAACTCGAGGAAAAGGAAAGATGAATGAAATGTTTGACTTGTTATTATTGAATAATGATTACAGATTTTTCTTAATGTAACGAAACAGTGTGCATTAATTTTGTTCGCATTGAATTTTACTTTGGTATGTGGCAGAGCTAATACATTGGCAAAAAAAACTGAATAAATTTTACTAGAACCTGATATATTAAAAAATATGATGATGAAAAAAAGGGGAATAAAATAAAAAAGCACAAAAATTAACTTTCTCACAATGCCAAAATTAACGGAAAGCAGAACATGTATCTTATAAATCAGTAAATTCACATTTCTGTGATTTACAAACCACTGAAAGTTTATTTTAATTCCTATGATAAACTACAATTTCCATAACTGGTAATATACCGAAACCTGATTTTATAATGCAGCAAAATATTAATACACATTAACTAATACATTGAATTTTCTGATATCGGGTATTTCTATTAGCCTTAAAAATACATTTCTATTTGAATTTTATGTAACAAGGGTATTTTTTGTTATCGAGGAAAATGCGAATAAATAAGAAGTCTAAATTACGTAATGCATTATTTGTTTGTTGTTTTTTTTTTTTTTAATTTTAGGTGTGAAAGTAATTTTTTAAAATAAGATAAATGAAAATTCATAAAATAAAAAAACGCACTTTAAAATCCTAAAATTGTTAATGTCTTACAACATAAATGAAAAAGAAAAGCATCTTACAAATCAGCAGATTTAGAACTCTGCATGCTGAAAAGCACTGAAAACTGACTTCGTTCCCGTGATACCAAATTATTGATTTTTTTTTTTTTTTTTTTTTTTTTTTTTTTTTTGTATCAAGTGACAAAGCTTTTTTAAATACAACTGAAACTTGCAAGTTTAAGTCAACTTGTTTTCAGACATGAATATTTATCTCAATATCTGTATGTCAGAACCAGAACGACGTAAGTCCAAAAATCATGATTTTCACTTTATTACTGCATTGTATTATAGAATCTTATTCCGCTTCGACCTATGAGAACGTTATTTTGTAAAAGAAATTCCTTCACAATGGGGGAGTTTCCTTCAATCAAAAGTACTACTTTTTGTTATTAAAATTGATAGAATGATACAAAAAAATAACATGGGCCCGGAAAATACTTTAAATTTCCCAACAGTTTATTTTTATTATTTTTTTAAATACCCTACTTTGAAAATGGGGCGTGGTTTTTGTGACGTCAGTGGTGCAACTACCAGCTCTCTTTCCAATAATAACACCATTTTGCTTGACTTGAGTTGTCCAATCGCAGGAATCGGTGACGTCACGACCTTCGTCATCTCACTACAACCAATTAGATTTCGCGCTTACGTGCACTACTGACGTCATGCGCAGATGTTTTTTTTTTTTTTTTTTTTTCGGAATAGCATCTGCGCACCGGTTAAAATAATTCGTAAAAAATATATAGCTGTGTCAAAAAATTTCAAAAATGGTCAATTCCTATGCTTTGAAGCATGCTCTTTCAGAAAAAAATACTTTTGAAATTTCGGAAACTCCCCCATTATTCAGCAGCGTTAAAAGAGCGCTAGTCAAATCCTTAGCATACAATCGACTATCGTTTTCGCCCTCTGTTGAAAAGTTAAGAAAATGGCGAAAATAGATTTACGTTAGTATGGTTCTGAGGTAGAGATATTACATTTTCTTTTTTATTTTTGGTATAAAACTTTTATAGTCAAAAGAAATACAAGCACAAAAAAAAAAAAAAAAAAATGCAATACAGCCTAAGGTATACTTTCATGTTAGTACAGTATTACTGCTGACTATGTACTTTACTATCTGCTTACTGCTCCTTTAACAAACTTGCTGCATAATCCCTATCGCTTGCTTAAGTTGCATCTTTGACTACACCTTTGATAAACTTCTTAATAGCCTTAAAGCAACGTTTGCGGTATTAAATAGTTCACGTGCTGTAATGATACCGAATTCGTCAATCAATATTAGTTTACCCATAAAAATTATTCCAATAATTAGATAATATTGATCGTGATTCGAACTCTTTTATTTTTAATGGTATGTTCTACTCGTTCTTGACTCAATTATGCCAATAATTTTTTTTAATAGTAGAGATGGTGCTCATCATATTAAGATAATTACATTATAATATATTTACAACGGTTTTGTTAGAGTATTTTTTTTTAAATATTTGCCAAAGGGAGGAGAGTTAAACCATTTGCATGTGACCCAATGTATTGTTCACTGCTTTTTGTCCAACCTTATTTTTCAAATGGGAGCGAATTTTGAAAATGTGCATACCACAAGAAACAGAGAATATGACATTGAAAAAGCAGAATGCAAGTACAACGTAGTAATAATAGCATTGAGAGAGATCTGACGAGTACTATTAATAATCGAAATCGTTTTTTTTTTTTTTTTTCATATTTTTGTAAAACATGTAAAATCAATGCGGTTTTAAACAAGTAAAATAAAAAGTCTTTTTGACAAAATTCTGGCTAATGTTCTACTAATCAACAATGAAAACAATTCAAAAATATTTTTCTGTTTTTTTTTTTTGGTTAATAGCACTCTTTAGCATTCGAAACCATTCACTCATATGTCTATATTAATTATAATTTAAAAGTATTAAAATGTATAAATGTTTTATTAATTTAATATTTTATTTTAAAAGCTACTTTTCATTTCACTTTATCGTACATTTAAAATAAATATAAAAAAAATATTGACACCCTTTAAATACTTCCTAATAAAAGTATTGTTTCTTATTATTGCAATTTTAATTCTTAAGAAAAAATTATCAATGTATAGTGGATAGATTAATGAAGAATTTTCAAAGGACTTTTCTTAGAAAACTTTTCCCAGAGGTCAAAAAATATTGAGCGAAAAAAAAGATTCATTTTCCTAAAGTGTTAGACACATAGGAAGGAGGGCATCGATCAACGTGAGATAACATCCAGACTTTCTAGAAACTTGATTATGTAATTTATCACTGAGTTTTAATCAAGTCTTCAACTTTTCCTTCCTAAGAGTTCGCTATTTTAAGAAAAAAAAATAGACCAAACATTCATTTCTTTAAAAAAGGTTATGAGACGTAATTTCAAAATTTGAATTATTTTAAAATTTCTAGTAAAAACAAGTGAACTTAATTACAGTTTGCCGCATTTGTCCAGACACGGCAAGTCTATCTGAATGAGGGGAAAAGTGACAATTTTATGTGCATGATTTTAATGTGACCTGCTTAATTTAGAGGCTAACACAGAGGCTGCATTCCTAAAACTAATAGATGCGTCCAGTGCCGTCTGTAAACCGGATGTTATCTTTTCCACGCCTGCGGTAATAAGAGTGTAATTGTTTTTAAAAGTTTAAGAAAGTCTCTCCTTTACTAGATTTTGTAGAATGTCTTTGGATTCTGCTTAGTGCATATCATCTTTCTAAAATATCTTTTGGAAGATTTGGAGTAAAAGTGGTATTATGCATTTTTTTTTTTTTTTACAATTTCAGCTCTGATTTCGATTTCTTTTTAGTTCTGCATTAAGTACACCAATAGCGCAAAAATATACTCAATTATATTTCCCATCAACATTCCCCTTTAAAGTTGTCCCCTAGCCGAGGCTACTGTTCAGATGAAAGTGGCAGTGATGCACATCTGTTTCCACGCGTCTGATAAGAGCAGCAAACAGACTATTTTTCTTTTCTTGTCGTGTACGAGCCAGGCTGGCAATTTGGGGTGTGCTGCTTCACTTTTCTCACTGTACCGTAATTTGGTGTGAAGAACGACTTCCACAATACACAGGTACCCGTTAATAGGGTGGGCAACCTTTCACAACAACACATTCATACAGAGAAAAGACAAGGACAGGAGAAAGAAAACGCATCCATGCCCAAGCCGGGACTCGAACCCGGGACCACACCATCCGTGGCAGACTGCTCTGACCACTAGACAAGGTGGCCGGCAAGCAGACTCTTACGCAAAGTTTATCCCCACTAACTCATAACAACCCTTGCATGCATTTTACTTTATTCCACTAAACCCACGGTAAATGAAAAAATCGGGTGTTTCAATTCATTTAAAGTTACTTTAAAATAAGATACAAATAACGTTTCAAAAAGATGACAAATGAAAAAAAAGATTAAATACAAAGACTTCTCTTGAAATTGAAAGCTATGCAATCCTATTTTTTTTTTTTTTACTGATTTTTTAAAAATCCTTTAATTAGGGTTGGTTCGGGTAAGTGGGCCAGCCCCCTTGAAACTGAAATGCGCATATGGTTTTTTTTTTACTTTTATCTACTGATCATTTCAAATTACATCACAGTGATTGCCACACACAGTGATTTTTTGAAAATAAGTCAAAAAATTTAAGCTGTTTTGTTTTAAAGCTTTTGTATAAGGCTTCCAAACGAACTGTTCTAAAAAAGGGGCCCACTTACCCTAAGCAACCCTACTTGAAACTGTTGTAAGATGACTTAACGTTACTTTCATTCTAAATACTACCTTTACGATTTCAATATCTTTTCAAAAATATCAAATGTATCTCAATTAAAGAACTTAAATGCGTCTAAATTAGTTATACAATCGTTATGTAATTTATTTGTTTCTTTATTCTCGCAACTTTAAAAAAAAAATAACAAATGAATTTCTATAACCTAAAAGGTTACAGGATTTGGACAGGAACCTATTTGTTTAGCAAATAAACGACTAAAAATACAGAAAAGTTTTTTCTTTTTTTCAGTTCGGCATTAAACTTTCCTTCAATAACTTTGATATCTTTGAAAACCAATTTAATTCTTCGCAATTATTTGTGCAGGAAATTTTATTTCTGTAAGTTTTTCAACTTGCACGCGCAACTACTCTGACTTGCATTGATCTTTTTCAATGTTTTTTCCCATAGCATAAAAGAAAAGCAATAGTGAAACAAAAAATGCGATAAAGTAAAGAATAAAAAATAAATACTTAAACTTTTTTGGCGATAACCAAAGGCAAAAAGCGGTATCAACAAATATTTCCCAAAGTCACTTTAGTTACCATTTTCGCAAAGTTATGGAAATTTGCGGATCAGAGTATTGAACGCTTGAACAGTATCTCTAAAATATTTTCCTTCGAGATTCTTCAAAATCTCTTTCTATTGACAGTGATGAATGGGAAATTCCGATGCATCTTTTGAGGTGAAAAATACTTTGAAGGAAAATTCTTTGTCAAACATGATGAGTAAAGGAAAAAAAATCATTGGTATATGTTTAGTTCTTGTTCACTTTGTATGAACAAAGCAGCGCTTACGGGTGTTTTTCGCTGTATCTCTTTTCTTGTGCTCTATGTAGTTTTTCCACAGTGTTTAAGGATTGCTTTGGGAAACTAGTAAAACTTTCCTAATAATTTCTTTTTAGGAAGTAGCAAGGGATTTGTAAATAGAGAGGTAATTTTGCGGAACATTTTAAGACCTACTGCTTGAATAATCGTTAACAATATTATTAGTATTGATTTGGAAATACAGAACAAACATTTTTTAAATGATAACTTGTTACATGTATCAGAATAATTTAAAGATTAATTTTTAAATCATAATTTGTTACATCTATCAGAATGATTTAAAGATTAATTTTTAAATCATAATTTGTTACATGTATCAGAATAATTTAAAGATAATTTTTAAATCATAATTTGTTACATGTATCAGAATAATTTAAAGATTAATTTTTAAATCATAATTTGTTACATGTATCAGAATAATTTAAAGATTAATTTTTAAATCATAATTTGTTACATGTATCAGAATAATTTAAAGATTAATTTTTAAATCATAATTTGTTACATGTATCAGAATAATTTAAAGATTAACTATACGATTCTACTTAATGAATTTATTTTTAGTAAGCAATATATTCATGCTGAACAACATTTCGCTATCGGATTAATGATATGAACAAGAAGTTCCGTCCAGAACTAAACGAGCCTACTTACCTATAACCAAAAAACAAAATACTAGCACCTGATCAATATTCTATTAAGTATATAAAACTGTAAATGCATGTCCTTGCTGAGATGTTACTAAAAAAAGAAGTTTGTTCGACTGCGACTGCTCACTCAAAAACTATCAGGGGGATGAGAATAGATTTTTGAACTGTTCAAAATTGAATAAAAAATTAATCAAAACAAAAAGTCTAACACGGAAGTGAGATGTCCGTGCCGAAATCTATTCTACAAGTTTGCTCAAATCGGTCTGTTCTTTTAAAAGTATATTGGAAAAGGGAGGCAGGGAGACATACAAACATATATTTTCTCATTTCAAAACCCTACTTTCAAATTTTTAACATTTCGATACTCCTCTTTTTTTATTATTTTTTTTACTGATTTCGCACTTTTTTTTTTTTTTTTTTGGTTAAACTTTTTTAGCCAAACTTGCACTTGAATTAAAAGCATTATGAGGTGATTCATGACCTCTCAGATTTTCTACCAAAAATTGCCAAATGTTTATTATCTTATTGAAAGACCAAATCCAGAATGTTTTGCTCTAAAGTTGAGTTGTTTAGTTTTTATGGATCTCTAAAGATGAAGGTGCGGCATCAAAAATTAAGCGGATTTTTGAGACATGGAAGTTGCCGTGAGCCAAAACTCTTACCAGGAACTGTTTAACTCCAATTTTCTTTTTATATACGAAGTATAGAAGGTTGAAACTTCACAAAATAAATGTTAAATTTGTGGTAAATTGTTGCCGTACGGTCAGTGAAGGCCCTCAAAACAAGGCATTTTTGACGTTTTTTAGCGTTTTTTAGGTCCAAAAACAGCTTGTACATTTCAGTTGGCACGGCAAAAGTAGTGTCGTTTGAAAGACCAGTGTAAGCACTTTAAAATAATGCATAAATAACCGAGGAAAGTTCAACGTGCTTTTAGTTGCGTAAGGCGAAATATGAAAAATGTCATATTTCACCAATATTCAAACGGTCATAACTTTCTCTGCCAACAGCATATTGAAATATTTTTTTTGCCAATGTCATACTCTATTCTTTATCTTAACAGAACATTTGAGTCCTTTGAGGCGAAATGTTAAAAATTTTTTGACAAAAAATGTATTTTTTTCCTGTGCATTTTTTGTAAAAAACTTTTAAGCATTTCGCCTCAAAGGACTCACCTGTTCTGTTAAGACGAAGAATAGAGTATGACATTGGCAGAAAAAATATTTCAATATGTTGTTGGCAGAGGAAGTTATGACCATTTGAATATCGGTAAAATATGACATTTTTCATATTTCGGCCTTACGCAACTAAAAGCACGTTGAACTTTCCTCGGTTATTTATACATTATTTTAAAGTGCTTACACGGGTCTTTCAAATGACACTACTTTTGCCGTGCCAACTGAAATGTACAAGCTGTTTTTGAACATCAAAAACGCTAAAAAACGTTCAAAAATGCTTTGTTTTGAGGGCCTTCACTGACCTTACGGCAACAACTTACCACAAATTTAACATTCATTTTGTAAAGTTTCAACCTTCTATATTCCATATACAAAACGAAAATTGGAGTTAAACAGTTCCTGGTAAGAGTTTTGGCTCACGGCAACTTCCATGTCTTGAAAATCCGCTTAATTTTTGATGCCGCACCTTCATCTTTAGGGGTCCATAAAAACTAAACAGCTCAACTTTAGAGCAAAACATTCTGGATTTGGTCTTTCAATAAGATAATAAACATTTGGTAATTTTTGGGAGAAAATCTGAGAGGTCATGAATCACAGGCGTGACACTCTCTCAGATTCTTGCTCTTAAAGGAACTTTATAATCTACTAACATTCCACGTTCGTTTGCAACAAAAGTTTCTAAATTTGACGATTATCAGTGGACTTTGAAGAAACGATCCCTGGAGAAGTTTTTACGGGCATATTGATACGAAATTTGTAACAAAATGGTAGATTTACTAGTGTAGAGACATTGTGAAGAGATTGCATGAAACAGTTACATGCAATTTTTTAAAACTCTAGAATTAACGTTAGACCAGTTTGGATTTTGTTTTTCTACTCCCGGTGTGGTTTTCTGGTAATTAAAGTACAGCCTTACTAAATTTATCAGCGATCAGAGTAAAATGTGGGTGTAAATAAATAACGTACACAAACAGCAGAATTCCACAAACACAAATACAAAAACGAAGAAAAACGTACTAAAAATGCTCAAATTAGCAAATGCCTTATTAAAAAAAAACTGCTTTCTGATCCTGTGGTACCAATTTTATTATCATTCTTCTTCTTATTATTTTAAGTAACAAAGCTTTTCTTATAATACAGCAAAATATAAATACACTTAACCATACAGGTCTACAAATTGTTTTGAAACATTAATATTTACCTTAATATTGTATTTTCACAAAAAGAGAAAGAAATAGATAAAGAACCCAAAAAATAAAGACAAGGTGGATTGAAATTGCTCAGACATAAAATGTTTACCTAAATAAAGATTTTTGAGTTTTTAACAGTTACGAAAATTGCAGTTTTGTGATTTTTTTTTCGCAATTGGTATTTCTCTTTGTAGAACAATTTCATATTTACACTTATTTATTTTTCCTTGTTAAGTACTTTTTAATATATAAGAAGTTATCTATCTTAATATATAAAAATTACGTGTCCCTGTGTTTGTGGCCAATGGACTCCTCAGCTACTGAACCGATTTTAACCAAATTTTACATGCAGTTTCAGTTTGGTCTAACTTAAATGATAGGATAGTTTTTATCTTAATTTAGGACCGCAATATATTTTTTATTGCAAATTATCTATTTAGTTAGCAGCTTTTCTGTATTCTTGGCTGAAATTCTTTAAACATACCCGGAATGCCGCCACATAATCTGCGGTTAAAAATTGGTTCACCCATAGTTCTTCTACGTAATTTAAATCCACCGAGATTATGCAATGGTACGCGTTTAGTTATCAAAAAAATCACCGGGAACATTATTGAGGTAATCATTTTGACTTGCAAGTTTAAAGATAAAGTAATTCTGCTGCCACGTATCCCAATATTACCGTCAGAATCTTCAATACCCTTCAAAAGGCTACAGTTTCCCATTCGTTTAGCTTTCGCCATGTCCATTAATAAGTCCCAAGGACAAACAATGTCAATTTGCGGTTTAGATTTAGAAAATCCATGTTTTTCCCATGGGCAACTATAGGTCGCTTGCTCCCGTGTGGGAAAACCGTCCAATCTATTTTTGTTTACAAGAGACAGATTAACAAAGAATATTGTGCACCGATTAGTGTTGAGTTAAACTGAAATTAAAAATGCTTATAATTCAAAAAATAACAAATAATATTGGTTAATTATCTACCCTACCTACATTTAAAAAAATGTTACATTAAAAAATAAAATGTTACAATAGCAATTAGCAAATTTTTAATCAACTCAATTGTTACAAGTAAGTTATACTAAAATGCTACATTTTCTGTTGATTTTTTGTTTCTAGCAAACTTAGGAAATTTTTGTTCGATTGTTTTCATATTTTGACCTCAAATTCATATTTATATAGCGTTGATCTCTATTATGGTAATAAAGTTTTTCATTTCTATTGAAACATTATAGTTTAACCCATACCTTAGCCACAGCATCACGTGGCCGGGTCAGCTAGTATATATATATATATATATATATATATATATATATATATATATATATATATATATATACACGACAATGATCTTGAAGCCTTCAGGAACATTGATGACATTATCATTTTTAACAGCAATAACTTCCATAATCTCTACAAGGATATTTATCCAAAAGAACTTTTACTTAAATAAACAAATATTAACAACACTGTTTCTTTTCTAGACATTTATATTACATTAGAAGATAAAGATGTCAATCTAGCACTCTATGACAAACGTAAAGATTTCAACTTCAAAGTGGTATTTGAACAACACTTATCCATTTTCACAGTTGTCTAAGCAAAAAGGTTTTCAAGAACATTATTATTTCACAAGTTTCACGACACAAAAAAATTTGCAACAATAATTCAAATCTAGACTCAGCAATAAAACAATTAATTGTAACTTTAACTGAAAAGTTCTACCCCGCGAATTTGACAAACACAATCTTATCAGTAGCACATTGAAGAAGCCATAGGTTGGTAGTTCTTATAGTGTTGATTGAAAGTTCTTGTTCTTGTTTTTCGTGTAATTTCATGTTGTCAGTTTTATTTGAATTTTATTGATTATATATGGTGTCTTTTGAATTGTATTCTCTCATGTTTTGCATAAATGAATTGAACTACTAGTGACATAATGCTTGTTTGTGAGAGGTCGGGGCCTAAAAGTTGCATCTTTTTAGGCGTTTTGCCTGCAACTTGCTAGAAACATCTCACTTCACTTTTCTCTACCCAAGGGGAGTCCCCCTGATGAAGGCCCCAGGTTCTTTTGGGAATTTTCGCTTTACTTCTGTTTTAAACAAGATTTTTTCGCAAAGTTTTGTACTTCTAATTAAAAATTTTTCTGCTACCAGTTTCAAAAAACTGCCACAGGCGCCTTTTGTCCTGTGTGGTGAAGTTTATTTTTCTGTTCCATATGATTCTTCAACTACTTTATGTTAATTTATATATATATATATATATATATATATATATATATATATACATATACAGTTTACTTCTTTAAAATCATTAGAAGCCTGAAGCCAAGAAATTCTTTTGTAAACATTGTATTTTTTAAAACATACAAATAAAAATGACCGTATATATATATATATATATATATATATATATATATATATATATATATATATATATATATATATATATATATATATATATATATATATATATATATTCTTTTATTCAAAAATTGCGTACGAATCGATAACTAATTATAGGTATTAATAACTAAATGTCAGTTCACTTTCGTGAATTTCAAATTCTGAACATTTCCTTTCTTTTTCAGATAGGATTATTAATTACGACTAGAAAAGTAATTTATTATCTTTCATGATTGTATTTCCACGTATCAATGGTGAATTTTAGACAGATGTAACAAAGTTATTGATATATTTGCACCCTAATTTCTTCTTTGTAGTGGGAAAAATGATGTTTTCATCAAACTTAACACTAAAATATTCAACAGTCTTTGTAACGATTTTCTGCATTACCTAATAATTTATTTTATCGACAGATTGTAAAACAACTAAACAACATTTCAAAATGTCTTTTTTTATAAAGACATCTGTTCAAAATCAATAACACTAACTTCTGCACGTTACGAGGCTTAATTAATTCAAATTGCCATCATTTCATCCAACATGAATTTTTCTCCTTAAAAGTTAAGTTTTTTTTAACTATATAGCATTTATTTAAATTTTCTGTTGCTGAAATTTGATTTAAAAAAACCTGTGTTTTAAAATGAACAATTCACAAACGAGAAAACACAAACAATTACAGAATTTGCAGTTGTCTATGGCTTGACTATTTTTATAGCAAAAACGAAATTCTGTTCAAAAATCATTGATACATTTATTTTATTATTTGTTGCTTATTTTGTTCTTTTATCTGTTGTTTTAATAAGTATCCATTTTTTATTTGATTTGACGCTACAGTCGACGCTCGTTATAACGACCACACGTTATAAAGACCATCCTAATATAACGACTGGTGAGAAAACCCCCAACTGTATCCCAGTATACTCTATGTTCTACCTCTTATAGCGACCACTCGTTATAATGACCGTTTTCTATAGGACGGAGACGATCGTTATATCGAGCGTCGACTGTATTCTCATTTTTAAACTCTAGTAGATTTTTCCCTTGCGTTACCCATGCATATGTTTAATGTTTTCTTTCTATCAGAAAAAAAGCAGCTGCTTCTTTCTTTTCAAACAAAACATTTGTTTTGTCTCTTTTTTTCACTACTATTTTTGCCCCACGCCACCTTTTTTGAACTTGTTTTATTCTGGTTTTCTTTATATTAAAAAAAATCCTTTTTATAACAGTTCTCACGTTAAATAAAAAACGATTAAAATGCTTCGTTATAAAATGAGAGTTAAGGTAAATCGGTGGAAGATGCCACAGTTAAGGAATTTTCGATGATTACAGTTTAAATTGCAATAAAAAGTCCATGCAAACAAATACACTTTATTTTTCAACAATTTAGTTAATCATAAATACCAGTGAATACTCTTCAAAGTATAAAATTAAGTCAGAATTTAATGTTGCAGAAAGTCATTTATTTGTGGAATCTTCCCCATATATACGGGGAAGATGCCACCTGTTATGGGGGAAGATGCCATAACACCCCAATAAATAAAAAAATAAGACCAACATTAAAAACTTAAGTGTGAACATAATAACAGGAAACAAATTGAAATTTAGTCATATTTGATTTGAAAAAAATAATAGCAGCACAAATTTGAATGACAGCCTACACAAAATTTCACTCAATGCAAATGATCATCATTGCAATCTTCATGCAACCATTTGTTGAATTCGATGCACTGAATCCAGTCACACATGGGACCTTTATTAGCATAAAAATCCCCTATTATCATCATCCACCCGTCATCACTCGAATGTAGCGGACTTTTTTCACGTCAGGATGACTAGCTGACATGTTGTCTCGTTTTCTTCTGTATTTTCGAAGGTTTCTTGGAATGCGTTTTGCGCGTCACTTCTACATGGAATTCTATAAATCTTTGCTGCAGCTCACATAGTGTTTCGTGCATTCCTTACATCTTCTACAGCTTGCAGACAATTTGATTCGGCCCAAGAAGAGTGTTAAGCTCTTCTTTTGTTGTTTTCAGGCATTGTCTAAATGGTAATTAAATGAGAGTTCTATTTTTTAAAAGTCATAATGCCTAAGACGAAAGCATAAGAAAATATGCAAGTGATTTATTTTCTATTTTATACGATGCTATTTAGTGCTATAAAACAAAAAATAAATAAAATTTAGTTTATTTCACCTATTTCTGAACCATGTGGCGTCTTCCCCCAAGTATATGGGGAAGATGCCACACACGCTTATTTCCTTATTGCTACAGTGATGTGGAGCTTTTCTACATAGATTATGTGTGTAACGTCATACAAAACTCACTTATATTGCTAAGATCTTATTCAAAATAGCAAATACGTTTATGAGCTTTAAGTATGAGGAACAGAATATTACAAAAGTTGTACTCACCACGTTAATTCTCGCGAGATAAAAAAACAACGTCAATTAAAATCGATGAATTAAAACAAATGGCCAAGCCACATCCTATGTGGGATCTGACACTGGATACAAGTGGCTCAGTATTGCAATCTAACGATCCATAACGAGTTATGATCAAACTTGCGTCTTCCCCCGACTGGCATCTTCCCCCGACTTACATTAAATGTAAAATCAATGTACAGAGTGGTTATAAATTAACGGGAGGTTTTTGGAGCCCTCTAGTGCGTGATGTACTGGGGAGAACATTGCCAAATTTTATGAGCACGTACATTAGACCATGGGATTTTGATTTCTGAAAAAAAAAAATATTTTTAAAAATGGCCACATGGAGAAATTTTGGCTCTCCAAAGGTGTATTACTCTGACTGTAGAAGAATTAAATGCAACTGACAAAATATGCATCCATTTTATTTGCAAAAATGGCTTTTTTATCACAAATGTAGCTCAATATGATTACCATTGTGAGGTTGCAAGAACTGGATACGATGCACTAAAATTTTCTAGGGCAACTCATAACATATCAGAATTAATTTCTTTGACTTTTAAAGTTAAAATATCTTTTAATTTTGCTATATCAGAAACATGTCTTTGATACGCAACACTTTTCAGCTATCCCCATAACCAAAAACCGCATGGATTGAGATTGGGCGACCTTGGGGGCCATACCGGAAATTTTACGGCGATCACATTAAACCTCATTTGTAAATAATATTTTTTTCTTTGCGACCTTGCTTTATACAGCATTTTTTCAAATTTAATTCGCGATATTCAGAGTAATACACTGTTACAGTGCCAAATTTTCCCCTAGGGGCCATTTTTAACTTTCTTTTTTTTTTTTTTAATTTCAGAAATCAAAATTCCATGGTCTAATATGTGTGCCCATGAAATTTGACACTATTTCGCCCATTACTACACGCGCTAGAGGGCTACAACCACCTCACGTTAATTTATAACCACCCTGTAGATAACGTACAATTTATAAAAAAAAAAGTACAAAAAATACGTTTAAATGCAACAGTGAACCCCTTTCACACTTGTGAAACCTTAATGCAAACATAAAATGGCTTTTTTTTTTTTTTTTTTTTTTTTAAACAATTTTGGCTTTATTTATGTTAAACTTTAACCTATTTTTTGGTAGTATCTATCTTTTAAATTCGATTTAATTATTAAAAATGTTAATTATTGAATCATTTTCATTGTTTAACGTTATCATTTTGTTTATGTTTTTATTAATTTTTTGTTTTGATTTTGTTCTGATTGTTACTGTATGTTTATTTTTTATTTTTTTTTCTTTTACTTAATTTTGTTTTCGGTTACGTGATCTTTGGGTAATAGGTATTGTTTTCTGTAAAATGAATCCTAATTATATTTTATTCTTATTTAATACATATATCCTTAGTCATTGTATTTATTTATATGCATATTTATTTGAACTGTTACTCTCTTTTGTTTATAGCTCATTTAATATCGTACCTCTTATCAATATTAATTTCTGCTACTATCAATTATTAGTTTTAACAGTTTAGTTTGCTGTCTTATTGCTATTTCTTGAAAACATACTCGCCATACATTTGCCAAAACTCGTGCCTCTTCTGTTCCCTCATCTACTCTTTTGTTATTAAAGCGTTTTATAACATCCCTTTGATCATGTGACAATAGCTATGCCTAACAATACTTGCTATACATATATTTGTTTTAACACAAAGTAAAACATTTCGCTTGTGCAGCTTTTCCATTTGCATTAGGAAAATAATTATACAGGTTTTCTTTTTGCCAAAGTCATTTTCTAAAGAAAGGGAAGGAATTGTTGAAGAACATTTTCTACTGCTCTGATTGTTTAATTACAGTGAAACACATATCGATCCGCATGTGATAGCATTTGGTTCCATCAAATTTCCATCATTTCCCAAACAACACTACTTTGTCCTTTGGACGTCCTAGAAATGTCATTTCAAGACTAACTCAAAATATTAACTCATCCTTCGGACGTTTGAATTTCATCCCGCGGTGATCGAGGGACAGTCTAGGGAACGTTCAATGTCCGCGAAGTGTTCTTCCCCAGTTGGTTCCTGTGTTGTCAGCAGCCATCCCGAGGACTTAAGACTTTCGTGGTCCTCAGGACGTTCAGAAAACATAACCCCCAGGTTGTTCAAATGATGTCAGACGTTCTTTTATTGGCTATGTCTAGGACCAAGCTTTCTGTGGTTATTCCTTCGGACGTTAAATGAACTAATTAAAAATGAACAAAAGACGTCTTACGAGCAATAGCCGTTCAAATTTTGGTTCTCTTTAAAACATTAGACGGAGTATACATCAAGTGTTCAACTTATTATTTCACTAATAATTTGGCTGTCTACAAGCACTCGAGGGATCTTTTACATGCCGCACACATTCTTTTACATTTTCTGCATCTGAAAATCCACCGGCTGGAGCCGGGCTCGAACCCGCGCCTTTGGGAGTAAGAGGCTAGCGTCTTAACCACTATACCACTCTGTCGGTGGTATGGTGTCATAATTTCAATCTTTTGGGAACTAACAAAGCCCTTTTGATTTCAGAAATAAAAAAAATAATGTTAGCTATCTTTTCGGCATTAGGGCATTTCTTCAACCTCGGTGCGAGAAACTATTGTTTTGGAAACCTATTTCAGAACTATTTTTAAAATTTTAATAATAAAAAATATTGCATCAGTGAACGATTTTTAAGTAATACTAATATAATTCAAATATATTTGAAAAAAAAAACCGTATTTTTGCCCTAAAGTAAACTATATAAGAATGATAATAACAAATTTCAAACGTGTGTGCTTATAACAGAAAATGGTGTATTTACTTATTTTTATTTTTATTTCCTTTACAATTAAAATATGTCAATTTAAAAAAAAAACGTCTAATAAATTTAGGGATAGTTTGTTTTTATAATAATTTAAAACTAAAATTTTCATTTTAGAGGTTTAAAGAGAAAAAAAACGCGTCAGTAGAATTATATTTTACATTTTATAATGAATTTAAAAAGAAAAAGAAAAAAAAAAGCTTAAAGCAATCATTAAAAAAAAAAAAAAAAACTTCAGGATTTTCTGCAGTGTATTAGTATCAGGTCATTATCCTAGTATAAACTTTAATAAATCAAGTTCAAATTTTGATGTTTTAAATTTGAGAGAAGGAGAGCATTTTTGGCAAAACTTTTTTTTTTTTAATTTTGACCTCTATCAAAATTTGCAAGAATTTTGACTATCATGAACATTTTAAAAATGTATGTCCATTTCCACACACAAAAATTCGAACTTTTCTCATTTTTGACTCTTAAAATGTTCTTCTACTTTTTTGTTTATTAATATACTTTGAAAATACTTCAATTTTTATGCAATCATTTCTCGGCTTTATAGTAGTTAAATATTTCAACTTTACTTTTAAAAAAATCCAAGTTCTTCGGAACGAATCGCCCACTTTTCCACTTAGAATAAAGTATATTAAAAGTCCAAAAATTTCATAGATGAGTATGGAAAAAAAAATCACTTCGTACTCACCACTTTCACTCAAAATAGGAATTTTCGAAGTTAAATAAGTAAGTCCTATAATCGACTGATTTGACTCATTTGCAGGACATCCTAAGAATGAAGACCGCAAGATGTCAGAAAATAAAGTCCTTTGTACGTCCTGAAATGTTGCAGTTTACTTCAGGCTATCCGGAGGACAATAATAAAATTTGTACTTGGGACGTCCTATGTGATGCTCCTTAGGATGACCTCATGTCATCGAATTTTACAGTACACCATGACATAATTTAAAAAAATAATTCGGACAAACACAAGCTTGTTTTGTATTTATTTGGTTTTTAAAATTAGTTGTAAAGCTACTTTGAGCTTCCCATTTCATATTTAATTGTAAAATTTCAAAAAAATTGTATTTTTTCAAGGAATTTTTTCCTTCAAAAATTTGTAGCATATTTTTATGTTTAGTTAGTTTAAATATTGTTTTCATGCTTCATTCATAAGTTTTGTGCATCATAGTTTACTGTCATTTGTAGTAAATTTCATTGAGAAAATAAAAAATTAAATTTCCCCTACAACTTGAAAATAATTTCCTAAAAACAATTGATTTTGTTGAGACTTGGGACATCCTTAGAGATAAGTTCCCAGGACATCTGGAAAAAAAGTCCGTGGTACGTCCTGAAAGGATGCGTATCACTTTTGGTCATCCTTAGAACTAAAAAAAAAATAGTCCGTGGGACGTCCTGTGAGGCGTAGCTAAGGATAGCCAAATTTCATCGATTTTGACATCGGACCAGAGTTGAGCGTTCAGGACATAAAATGAACGTCCATTGGACGTTTCGTGCTGTCTGGGTTCATCCATCATGAATTTTTCTCCTTAAAAGTAAAGTTTTTTTTAAACTATATAACTATTTATTTAAATTTTCTGTTGCTGAAATTTGATTAAAAGAAACCTGTGTTTTAAAATAAACAATTCACAAACGAGAAAACACAAACAATTAAAGGATTTGCGGTTGTCTATGGCTTGACTATTTTTATAGCAAAAACGAAATTTTGTTCAAAAATCATTGATGCATTTATTTTATTATTTGTTGCTTCTTTTGTTCTTTTATCTGTTGTTTTAATAATTATCCCTTTTTTTATTTGATTTGACGCTATTTTCATTTTTAAAGTAAAACATTTCGATTGTTCAGCTTTTCTATTTGTATCAGGAAAATAATTGTATAGGTTTTCTTTTTACCGAAGTCATTTTCTAAAGAAAGGGAAGGAATTGTTGAAGAACATTTTCCACTGTTCTGATTGTTTAGTTACAGTGAAACACATATCGATCCGCATGTGATAGCATTCGGTATTCGGAGGAGATTGTAATTTATCATAGAATTTTAATCAAATCTGCTATCCAGAGCCTGAAGCTTTGGACGTCTGCACAACATAATAAATTTTGAATACTTCTTTTTTTTTTTTTTTGAGTATTCCTTATGAAAATTGAAAATTTATTTTGAATCGTACCACATTTTAACACGCAATACATTTGCCGTTTGCGCTGTGAAAGTAAACGACGAAAGAAAATTTTCATGTAAATAAAAGTTATTACTTTCTTCGGACTTTTTCCTTTCATTATTTTTCTATCAATGAATAAGAAAATTTATTAAGGGTTTTCTAAGTATATGAATTAAAACAAAACGTATCACGTTGGAGGAAAATTTGACGTAATATTACTTACCCCAGGTAGCACAAATAACCTTTAAACGTTTTATAAACGTTTTTAAGCGGTTGTCACAACGTTAATAACCATTTTACAACGTTTAAAAAACGAAGTGTGCACTTAGGACGCGTTTGGATTAAGGCACTGCAAAAAAAGAAAAAAAAATAGCTTTTGTTTTTACAGTATGAGACTGGCAACAGAGATTCCAGTTTAAAAATGTAAAAGCACAGTAACAAACTGTAAAGCTAGCTATTGTACAGTTTATCACTATAAAACTAGCATTTTTAGTTTATTGCTGTAATTTTAGCAGTATTACCATAAAATTAGTTGTATTATACTGTAAAAATCATAGTATAATACTGGCAGCAGAGGTTCCAGTTTAAAACTGCAAAATACACAGTAATAAACTAGCACTTTTACAATTTATTGCTGCAAACTAGCAATTTCACAGTCTACTATTGTGAAGTTAGCAATTTTACAGTTTATTACTGTAAAATAAACTGTATTATACTGTGAAAACATATATTTTTCACAGTATAATAGCACTATTTCGTGTTTTAGTTCAATTTTTTTCTCCCATAACTTTTAACAATGTAAACATCAAATATTTTTTCGCACACTTCTGTTGCTTTTTCGTTCAAGAACATTTCTGTTTGCGTCTGAAATGATATTACTTACTGTGCCACGGACAAAATCTGTGATATCCCTTGCATATTAACATTGCCATAAATATGTACATTGCTTTAAAATTTTCAAAAAAAGGTATTTTCTACAAAAAGCATCATCAACGATGAATTTTCAAGTAAAGGCTAACCTACATTTTACCATAAAAATAGTTCAAAAAAATACATTTCACGTTCTAATTACTTTGGAACATTGGAACAAATTTTACGTGATGCAGAAAAACTAGGGGTTCCCAAAAGAATTTAATTCCATCTTGTGTGCCCTCAAATGATAGGATTTATAAAAATATTATTTAAAATTGGAACACCTCAATCATAATTAATGGTTAATTAATTAATTTGATAATAGAATATTTCATTGTCATCGGGTATGAGATTATACACAAAATTTTAAGCGTTTTTAATAAAACTCCCGACAGGTTAAAGTCAATCAAATTTTGCCGGTACGCAGAGGGAAAAAATAACCTGCAAAACATTTTTAAATTCCCCGTTACAAAAAAAGAAGGAAAAGCAAGAATTTAATTTGTTTGTACCTCTTTCTCATGATTGATTTCTTTAACGGTATTTAATGTCTTTCATGCTCGTTCAGACGACTTTAAAAATCCAATTTAAAATTTATTTTTACTAACGCCCTTATCTTTTTTCTGGGTGAAGTTAGCGGTTACGAGTTTTCAAAACTTTCGGAATAAAATTTCCTCAAAAGTTTTTTTTTTTCGCGAGCTTTCCAATTAGACCAAAATCGAGAAGATTCGATAATTATTTCGGGCAGAAAAAGACACTTTACACCATTTTTTGGCCCTTACAATTAAAATTCGAAATGTTCTGCACTTTTCTGACGTTCGAAAAACACCCCTACGACCGTTCCCGGCATCCAAGTACCACCCTGCCAAATTTTGTCCAGATCCGACGTAAACTGAGGATTTGTATGAGGAACATACACACACACATATTCTTCGTTTCATTTATGGATAGCAATAATTCCATTAGTCATATTTTTCAACCATTTTTTTGACGATGAAAGCATACATCATTACGCGGAGCTTTCGCATAGCTGAAATGCTTTTTATTACTGCAAATCACCATAGTCAGAAATTCTATTCCATCCATTTCAACACAAATAATATTTTAAGAGATTGAACAAAGCCTGAAGTTTGTTTAAATACTTACTTTAGATTTTTATTTATTGCTGTTGTTGTTGTTATTATTGTTTTGCAACCAACTTTTACTACATGAGGTTTTGTTTGTTTTTTTAAGAAATCCACATTCATTTAATTGTATTTTTGAGAACAAGTTGAGCGAAACATATGTAATAATACAAAAAAGTATTGATACCCAAATACATTAGCTAACTTCTCACAAACTTTCTAGACGAGAAAGTTTTCTTTGCTCTGAAAAGTTCCGTCGGAACTTAATTTATATCATTATTGATATCAATATTTTTTTTCTGTCGTCTCATTTTTTTATCATTATTAACGATTAACGATAACCAATACTTCCTTAATTATTTTCCTCCTCTTTTAACTACAATAACATACACATTTTCTTTTATGCGCTAAGTGCACGGTTATGTGGAAATGCCATTATAATTCCCAAAAGGTTTTTCGCTTTAAGTAATCAAGAATAGTTTTTTCTCAAATTAATTGAAAAAGTGAACTCATAGAACTCGAGTTGAGGGAACAAAACTGATAAAATTTCTAAATTTAATCTCAACCTCTTCTTGAAGATTAGCCAATCTTATTAAGATCGACGCAGATCAAGTTCAGTTTACTTTATTCTCCGCATATCCAAGATTGTTTAATTATCCTATCCCGCGACGTCCCACTAGCGGAAAGTTGACACCAAAAAAATATAGACTTCCGATGCGTTGGGGCAGAAAGAAATTCATTTGTTAAAATGAGAAAACATCTTTCATAGTTTTTTTTTTTTTTTTTAATAATAAAGTTTGGATTTTTCCTCTTTCAGCTAAATCATAAATGTTCTCATCCAAGGTCAAGCATTAAGTTAGCAGATTCAAATAATGTGTTGCTACGATTGTTTTATCGTTTGTTTCTCAAGTGAGATCCAGTCATACTGAAGGTGTGACAAAATAAGAAAATCAGGAGGAAAAATATCCCTTTTAATTTTTCAAAGGTTAACTTTAATTTTTTTTGTTATAATTTATGTTGATTAAAAATAAATTAAGCAAGAATATTGTTTTTGCTTGTTTGAAACTATTACAATGCTTAAATAAGTTTGAAACTTGGAAATTTTATAGCAATTTCTGGGAAATAATTTAGAGGAAAATTCATATTTTTAAAGAACTTGTTACAGTTACGAAGGATTTTTTTTTTTGCTTTTCCAGTTAAATCCATTACTTCGCACGGAAAAACGGTCTCTTGAAGTTTTAAGAATAAAACTAAATCGCATTCAGTAATTTAAAATCTTTTACCCATAATCTCTGGAACAACAAATCAACACAAGGTTTTACACGAAGAATTAAGACTCAATTGAAAGTTTCACTACAAACCTCAGACACTACCTCTTACAATTAAACCACACCTCCAAATCCTATCCCAAGCTAACATGTACGCCATAAAAACGCATTTTTACAACTATCAAAAATGTTTGAACTACAGAATCGTTAAATCATCTCACTCGCATTTGAGAACGACTCTTTTCCAGAAAACATCATGGGCTCAGGAACGTAATGGTTCTGGAAAGGTTCATCCATTCCCGCCTGAGATTTACACGCAAGCAGGGAGATTGTATTTTAACAATGTACTCGTTCTGCATTCTCACGCTATAGTGCGGACACTGTTTCGCTGCGAGACGCCGCTGGCCGTGTGTGCTCGCATCAATCACTTTCGGAATCATTAAACCTCATGCAGGCATTTACAATGGCTCTTAACTATTCCGAGTTTTGGGACCGAACTGTTTGAGTGTTGTATAAAGATACTACGTTATCTAAACGATTATGGGCTGAAATACTTCTGGGTTATCCCATGGTAGGAGAGACGCATCAATTTTTCACGAAATCGCCCATAAAGTCTAAATATACATTATATTTTTGCTTCGTTGCATGTGAACGTTATGAAAATTAAGAACTCTACTTCTATATAAGGCAGTGACATTTCAAAGATTTCTAGAAAGAGTTTAAATACTATTATTTTCTCGGTAACGGACGTATCTCATAAGATAAATCAAAAGTCGTTAAAACTTTTACTATTAATAAAATAAAAGTTTAAAATAGGGAAACACCGATAACCAAATTGGCCGATTACCGATTGCCGAATAATCGACTGTTGATAATCGGCCGATAATTCGGCTGATTCGATATCACCACATGAAGATAAATAAATCTAGAAGAAATCGCCACATGAAAAATGTTGCCACATGAAAAATATCGCCACATGAAAAATGTTGCAACATTGTTTTATCGATGTTTATTTAAAGTAGAAGAATTAATTAAAAAAACTATACATCAACTGTGAGGATTATTATTACTGTTAATGTAATTATTCATCATTAGGGAAGGTACACTTTAAAGAACAATATTTGAAAAATATATTTTCGGCCGATTAATCAGTGCATCCCTAGTTTAATAACATAACCACAGTAAATATGACTTATAATCAGTAAAACAAATTTTATGCCGTCAAAAGTATTTATACATATGGTAAGTCAATTCCCGCTTTTATGATCCTGAATAAGCTTTAAAATACGACTTATTTTACTATCTGTTTATTTCATTATGTAAATCTGGTTTACAGGCTAATCAGTGTTTAACTTAACTTAGTTAAATGTTTTGTGGAAGTATTGACGTAGTAAAACAAAAACGTAATGTACTTATATTAATGATTGATTTCGGGTTTTTACAATAAATAAGATGTAAATTTTTGAGTGCGTTCTATATGCCGAAAGAAAAACACGATGGATTTAAAAAAATAACGAAAGCACAAGTTTACGGGAAAAAAGCCTTTAATCTGCATGTAGTTCATTTTATTGATGAAATCATTCTTTAACATAAGTTTTCGTTATCAAATTAATTACGCTTGATTTCAATTTAATTTTTTATTTATCAAGTCTTTTACGAAATATAAGTACGCATTTTATATCAAATATTCCTAAATACAGAAAACGTAGCTTGAAATAATTAGAACGTATTTGACACCGGTACACTGTAAAGCAATCAGCATGTCTAACTAGAAATGTTTATACTAACAAAATATAAAGTACTTATCTGTATTCTGAATAAGATCAAAAGAGTGTGTATTATTTTCATATTTTAACGTGAAAAAAAAGTACATCAAAATATTTTTTCCGAAAATTCGGCTTTTATTTTTTTTTCTTTGTTATTATTTTTAACCAAATGTGTGATATTAACACATCATATAAACATTGATGCCTTGGATTTCAAAAATATGAATCTATAGGGCCTGCTCTTATGACATGTCTGTTTGAGGATTATGAAGAGGCCCTAGATATTAAAATCTTGGAGACTTCTGGGTGTTTCACAAAATTGTTAAAGCTACGTTAAAATCAACGCATGTCAACTTGTGATTGCTCTAGTGGATCACTGAGTAATTAACGTGCGGTTACACTAACTAAAAGATGGTTCAAATGCAGTGTAATAGCAACGCGAGCGCATATGTGACCATTTCCTAGTTCTTTGCATTTTTAAATGTTTTCCATTACATCGAGAGCAAAAAACATTAGTGAATTCAGTAATGACATTAGTGTGGTCCTGTATTAAAATAACTGCGAAATACTAAATCTATATCTATATATAACTAAATGGATGTATGTTTGCATGCTTGTTTCTGATACAAATCCACAGTTTTCGCCGGATTATCATCAAACTTGTCACAGAGGTTTCTTGATGCACTAGAATTCACAAAGGCGGGGTTTTGAAAATTTTTAAAAATCCAAAAAGTTTAAAATTCAATTTTTTTGTCTCAAAATGGCCGTTTTCTTTCAATTTTGAATATATAGAATAAAGAGATAAACCGTTAAAATTTAAATCAATAAAATTTAACACAATTAACCCATTTATGCCCAGTAGCCTAAAAACGGGACTCTTGTTAGTTACTGCATACAAAAACCTGTAATGGGTATATCATTTTACTAAAGCTGTCTTTCACAAGTTAAATAGTCCTTCTTCTTGCGAAAACCAGTTAAAGCCAATATTTGGACATCAGAGTTTATTTATTGACAGCTATTTTCAGACGAATCAGTCAAGCAACGATCCAGCATGAGTAGCTACAGAAAGTAAGTTTTTTTGCGAACTTATTTTTCATAAAATTAAACTATTTTAAAATGATTTTCTTAAAATTGATCACAATTGGCTTCTGTAATGTTACTTTGCACAAGTCAAGTCAAGTAAGGTCGTATTTTGCTCACATATCTGCAAAATATCCCATAAGCAGGACATTAAATAACTTTATAAATACGGCAACGGCGAACTATTTTAAGCCTAAAATGTATGTAAAATATTCCAAGTAAAAGTTTTAAGCAGATAAAAATTGAAAAAAAAAATGTTAAAAAAAACCTGGGCATAAATGGGTTAAATATGAGTATTTTCCAACAAAGATTACGATTAATAATGAATTTTCAATTTAAGGCTCACTTATTTCATTTTAGCAGGAAATAAGTTCAACATAATACAATATCATGCAACGCCGGGTAATAAGGTAGCACGTTATAAAGATGCATTCCTGCATTAACTTACAAGTACCATCAATCCATTACATATTTTAAGTCATAACTAAGATTTTAAAACTATAACCACGTATTACCTTCTTTCATAATCCGTAATAATCATTAAGCAAATAATAAATAATTATTTCTTTCTTTCCTTATTTATTTATTTTTATTTTATTTCATTGGAATTTCATTTGGAGGAAAAAAATCTCTTAACTTTCAAACCTATAAAATGAAAAGCTATTTTTTCCAATGGTTGAAAAGTTTTTCCAAAGAAACCTTTCACTGCAATAGTAATCGCATTTGTCTTTTTACAATAAATCATTTTCTATTTTAAAAACTATTTGTCAAAAAACTAACAATATCGCAAAGTTAATGGTTTCTTTTCGATATTGGTGTAACAAATCGATATAAATGATTTCATTCAGCTGTTCTGAAAGAAGGAAAAAATCCTTTATCTTTTGTTTCTAAATAATGAACCGACCTTACTTCATATCACAAAATCGAGTGCAAGAACATCATTTTCCCCATGATCAGAATTTTTTATCACCTTAACTAATGATTTACAATAACCGATAATTACTTAAGTATGTTTTTTGCTCTAATTCTTTTCTTTTTTTTACATCTTCTGTTTTGTGACTTAGAATTCCTTTTTAAGAAAAAAGATTGTTTCGAGGTAAACTGACGTAAACACATCCATAGTTATTTATTTTTTATTTCTGCTTTGAGCAAAAATTTTGTCGATATACAAAGTCATCAATTCAACTTAACAATGCATGTAAAACACTACTAGATTGTAACCTTTAAGGACATTTGCCAGCAATACATGCTCAAAATAGGGGGACAACTTTATGGTTATGGTTACAGGTTTGGGTCATATTGTAAAAAATTTAATGAGAAAATAAATAAGAAATGTAATTATTGTGATCTCGAAATCTAAGACACGTTTTTAATACTTGTTGACAGAAAATGAGAAATTAAACTAAATCTATTTTACTCACAAAAGAGCTGTTCTTACAACAGTGTCGGCAGAGTATGGAATTATGATGAACATTACATACACTCAACATGAAAAATTATAGAAAATTAATAAATAGGAGAACTACAATTTATCCCCCTCCCCCAAAAAAACTAAATAAACTTATTTAAACAAGGAAAGGATAAAATGATAAAAAGCAGTGTAATTCGATTTTTTGTGATGATTGTGGTAGCTATCCCTTGAGTGTTTTTTCTTTCCTTATTTTTAGGTGAAGCACATAGGACGTTTTTTAACTTTAGCAAGGTAGCAAAAATGAACTTAACATGCATTTCAACTTAATAAGATTTGATCTTTTTTTAAACACAACATTTTAAAAATAATTTAATGCCCACATAAAAATTTCATTTCCGATTCCACTACAGAACAGCAAGCAGATTTACATACTAAAATAAACTCTCTCGGTAAATATTTCTTGCGAGATACTGTCAACATATCTGTGGACTCGGCGTGACAGGGGAAGGATATGTATGACAGTTCTTAGAACTTCAAAGGTATTCCTCGGAATATTTATGATATCGGTGTCATCGAAAGGGTTGCGTGAGTTTGTTTATCCCATCACACATATCCCTAGCTTTGGAGGCAATTTTCCGCTTCAGATATGGTGATATTGAAATACGTTATAAGGAACCATTTGAACTTGAATTTTGCAAATAATTTTGATACATGCAACGCATTTCGTATAATAATTTGAATAGCTTGAATAAATGTCTTAACTGAATGAGGAAGTTAGTGTACATGAAGTTGTTACACAATAAATATGCGGCTAAAGTGTATTTGAAGCATTTGAGCCAAAAATGTAAAAGGTGTTTTTTTTTTAGAGGTATAGAACTTTTAGTTGGCATTACTTTTTTAATTGGCGGCCATTTTGTCAGCTGTCAAGTGATTTATGTTTAGCTTGGTTTGGCATTTCAACATGAATAGACTGACGCCTGAACAACGCTTCCAAGTTGTGCAAATTTAGAAGCAAAACAAGATTGACGTTGATCCCGATTTTCATAAGCGAATTTTGTTTAGCGATGAAGCTCACTTTTGGTTGAATGGATACGTCAATAAACAAAACTGCCGTATTTGGAGTGATGATAATCCTCAAGTGTATGTTGAGACATCGTTAAATCCAGAAAAACTGTTTGGTGTGCTTTATGGGCTGGTGGAATAATTGGTCCGTACTTCTTTAAAAACGATGCTGGCCAGAACATTACAGTCAATAGTGACCACTATAAAGTCATGATTACTGACTTTTTCGTTCATCAGTTGAACAATTATGATGTGCAGGAGCTGTGGTTTCAACAAAATGGCACAACATGTCTCACAGCTCGTGCCACAATTGATTTATTGGGGGATACGTTTGGTAACCGCATAATTTCACGTTTTGGGCCCGTGAATTGACCTCCAAGATAGTGCGATTTAACGCCGCTTGACTATTTTCTGTAGGGATATGTAAAGTCGATAGTCTACGTCTATAAGCCCACTACGATTGACCACTTGGAGGACAACATTCGCCGCGTTATTGCCGATATATGACCACAAATGTTGGGAAAGGTAATCGAAAATTGGACTTCCAGACTACGTCCGAGCAAGCCGTGGCGGTCATATGCCAGAAGTCATATTTAAATTATAATGCCAGAAGATTATCTTTCGAATAAAATAAATTTCATGTCAATTTAAAAAAATCATCTTTGTTTTATTCCATTTCAAAGTTCTATACTTCTAAAAAAATCACCCTTTACAAGTCACAACACATGAATTCATGCATCCACATACAGGAGCTCACGAAAATTAGGAAACCACCTTGCAATAAATGTCTTAAGCTGAATAAGGAAGTCAAATAATGTATATGAAGTTAAACAATAAATATGCTTTTAAAGTACATTTGAAGTATTTTAGCAAATCATGTACAGTAAAATTCACGGAGTTAAGCATCCACATACAGGAGCTCGGGAAAATTTGGAAACCACCTTGCAAAACTCAGTTGCAACGTTTAAATGCTAACTATTTTGACGCTCAGATACAGCACTATCTTTTATTCTCAGTAAAACTACTTATACATCTCCGGTACATATTTCAATTACCTTTACAGCGCTTCGTGAAACTGATTGAATCACGTCAGAGCATGTTGAAACACTTGGGGAATGTATTGTAAGTGATTTTTAAATTGCGGTAATGAAACTACGTATGCAATCAGAGTAGATAAACATATTCTTCTCTAAATGAAGTTAAAAATAGACGTTAAGGTAGGAAAACAACACAAAACATGCCCAAATGGGCTGTTACACTTAATTATGAAATATACTAAGTTGCACGTTTGCACTTATGATGTCACCATTATCTTTATAATAAGCCATTCAGAGACACATTAATATTGGTCCCTATGCGAAAAAATGTTTTCAAAGCATATTTTTGACTTAATGCGTTTCAGTACCAATGGCAAAACGGAATCCATTACTTATTCAGTACAAAATTCAAAAACATTTTTTCCTCTGTCCCCAACCCCCTTATGTATAACTTCTACATTTTTCTAATCTCATATTTGCAGTTAATTGTTGTTCTAATTGTAATGTGTGTTTCATTCAAATTATATTTTTCTTTCAGGGAAGCGAAATTTATATTTTGTTTCAGATGTAAAGCGTTTTTTCATGAAGTTATTCTTTTCTACGGTGCGAGGGGAGAATTTTATTTTGTTCCAATTGTAAGACGTCTTTTATATATATATATTTTCTTTTTTTCCGGAGATTGAATTTTGAGGGTCAATTACCGTTATTCTAAGCAGGATTTTTATTACTGCAAGGAATGCTTTTGTATCTCAAACAAGTTTTCACTGAATATTAACTAACAGCAAATGTTTATAAACAATATTGAAAAACGAAAATGTCCTTACGAAAACCATAATTTAACTTAACCATATTATGTTATTACAAAAAGTATCTATCAAGAATTGACGAAAATTATCAAACAAATATTTCATACACAATTTCAACAATTATTTCCTGTTGTATCAGCATTTTCACGAGATTCTTATCAACGTGCTTCCAGAAGACACTCTTAATAATCACTTCAGATAAATCACGACTCCCTGAAACTCTAACGAAGAACGACGTACGTGACACGAAACAATGATCAATGACAACATGTAAGGGAGAATTATAAGACGGTCCAGCGGTTGCGTTTCTATCATTTATTCATGCAGAGCTTCCTCCCGTAATTGTCTCTTTGCCACTTCATTGGGGATTCTTCTCGCACTCCAAGAAAAGCTTCCCATTCAGGTATAGAAAATAATAGTTATAGCGTCGGGAGCTTTGATTTCGTGTATGTTAATTGACAGTGGGGTAGCACGTCTTCTTAGTTTCGATAAAATGTGGCATTGATGTATTCTTAAGGATTTTTTCTTTACGTGATACAGCGCCACCTTACTGTTACTTTTTATCCTGTGTAAAGTACCCATACCTTTTCCTTTTCACTCCAAGGTCCTCGTAACGGCCGCATTAGCCCGATCGGTAAGACGTCGAACTAGTAACCGGAGGTTTCCCGGGTTTGATCCTAGCCGATCAAAGATCCACCAACGTTACTAATGGTGACTAGACGACGTAAAATAAGGGTCGTGGTTACAAAGTCCTCCAAGTGAAACGATACTTCTGGGGGTACTAGGCCAGGGGTTCTCCCGGCCCTTGGTCTGGATCAAAAAAACAGAGCATTCTGAGACAAATCGAACTTTCACCTAAAATGGTGCCCGTAAAAACGGAAGCCGTACTTATTCCGCCTTAAATCGGGTAGATATGTCTACTCGGGCTCGGGTACCCGAGTGGTTTTAGAAACAACAAAAGGTCCCCGCACCTACCACAATATGTAGTTTAACGGGTTGGACATATTTACAATGTATTTACATATAAGTTGGTGTAGTTTTTATTATTTTCTGATAAAATTGTATTGTGTTTTTAACCTTTGCCGCCCCCCCCCCTGAAAAAACTTGAAATGACGGGCCTGCAGAGAGACTAGATTCTCGAGTTGGAAACAGTAACGTCATCTTTTCATCCCTTTAACGAAACGGTAAAATGAGTACCACACACGTTTGGAAACTGAGCAGAACGTGGTCTCATTATCAGTAAGGCGTCGAACTAGTAACCGAAAAGTTCAGGGCTCGATTCCCACCTGTCGGATCCAGAGTTCCCGAATGTTAACTAGGGCAAGTATGTTTGTGGTCACAGAGTCCTCTAAGATTCCATATCAACTCAAAACCTCTGGGGGTGCTGGACCAGGGTTTGCTCCGCTCTTGGTCATCATCAAATCATCAAAAAACAGAGGTCTTTTTAGGGCCACATCTAACAGGTTAGACCACGTGTAGTGGCAGGTAAGGGGAACCGAGGAGTATGTGCGTCTGTTTGGGAACCTAACACTGGGGATTCCACGTTCGGCTGACTTCCGAACCAGAACATCAACCACTTGCACTCCAAAACCTCCAATTCAGATTTTGTGACCAATAAAAATTTTGCACTCCAAAACCGTTATTGGTCACAAAATCTGAAATGATCACAGTACTGCCCTGCTATGCACAAAAGTCGTATCTGCACTTTTAAACAAAATTGAGTTATAGCCACCACGTGGCTCTTTGTGACGCATTTTACCTTATACAAAATTTGAGAACGAGAAATATTTTTTTAAAAATTCCAAAAAAGTTTCATCTGAGTCAAATACATGGAGGCGCCAAACTTTAAAGAGTAATATCTCAGTTTGAGCTCAACTGCAGATACCTGGTGGCCTTGTTGCCCTAGAGGTAGAGTATTCTCCTCTTAAGCAAGAGGTCACGGGTTCGAGTCCCGCTTTGCCCATGGATATTATTTCAACCTCCCCGTGCCGTAAATCTGTCCTGTGCTTGTCAAGAGACCAGATGTATGTCGAAGCTGATGGCTTCTGTATTAAAAAGAAACAAAAACTGCATATACCCCTTTCGCGCTTAACACAGCAGAGTAGGTCTCGGGCCCCATGAACTGTTGCATCGCTCAGTTTAGTTAAAAGTAAAATATTCAAAGTGCAGAAACAACACAACAGAAAGTGACAGCTAATGAAGAGCATTTTTGTAAACAGGTTTCATGTTTCGAGGTTATAAGGGAATGATAAAGAAAAATCTCTAGCTCTACTCTGAGATTCAGGGGTGCTTTTTGTAGGAAGCTCTAAAATTGTCAAAAAAAGAAAGAACAATTGGGATCTTCTAACCTTCATACTCGTTCGGGGAAATGCTTTTTGACCTCCTCCCCCTTAAAAGCCCGAAATAATGTTCTTTCTACCTTACAGCATTTATTATCACAGAACATAATTATCTCGGGACTACTTCCTCTACTCTTAACATAATTCTACTAGTCAAAAAAATAACAAAAAAAAAAAGTTTTTTGAAAGAGATAACACTGTCAGATCTTTAATTCAAACTGAAGAAAAAAAAGCCAGTTGGCAATTAAGAAATACAATGGCATGCTAGATCCGAGCAAGCAAGTGCTTTCACAGAGAAATACATATTTCATTTGCAATAAGTTACAATCCATAAACTACGGCAAAAGCAGAACTATAAACAAAAATACTCACAACTCGGTCAAGACGACCAGAGCATTTTCTTTCGTCTTAGGAACTCATCAGTCAGGAATAGTCAGTAACCCAGACGCAGGTAGAAATCCGCTTATTCTAGCTAAGATTAACTTCAAACTTCTAAATTAATTTACCAAACCAGTAAGCGTCTACAAATCATGGCGCACTTTAACCCATTTTTGCCAAAGTTTTTTTTAACAATTTTTTTCCATTTTTATCTGCTTAAAACTCTTACTTGGAATGGTTTACACACATTTTAGGCTTAAAATAGTTCGCCGTTGGCATATTTATAAAGTTATTTAACATCCTGTTTAAGGGATATTTTGCAGATATGTGAGCAAAATACGACCTTACTTGACTTTACTTTTGCAAAGTAACATTACAGAAGGCATCTCTGATCAATTTTAACCAAATCATTTAAAAATAGTTTAATTTTATGAAAAATAAGTTCGCAAACAAAACTTACTTTCTGTGGCTACCCATGCTGGATCGTTGTTTGATTTGTCTGAAAATAGCTGTCAATAAATAAACTTTGATGTCCAAATAGTGGCTCTAACTGGTTTTCTCAAGAAGAAGGACTATTTAACTGGTGAAAAACAGCTTTAGTAAAATGATATAACCGTTACAGGTTTTTGTATGCAGTTACTAACAAGCGTCCCGTTTTTGGGCTACTGGGCATAAATGGGTTAACTCAGAAAAAAGAAGGCAAACAGTCCGATAATATGCAGTATGTTATCGCCCATAAGCCTGATTAGCTGCAATAAGAGGATTTCTACCTACAGCTTTGTTACTAACCTTTCCGGATTGATGAGTTCCTAATAAGGCAGTCTCAGGATGTCTTGACCAAGCTGTAGATACATTTGCTTACAAAATGCCCTGTGTCATTGAATGACATCACAGAGCTGAAAAGATTCAAATAGCAAAGGAAGAAATAATAAAAGCATTTAAAACGATTTTACTTCAACTGCATAATTTTGGTGTCATTAATAACCGCAGTCTATAAAATTTTAAAACCTACTAAGTACTATAAAAAATTTATTTTTACAAAACAATTGCTTAAAACAATAAAAATGGCTAATAAGTTCTTTAAAATAAGCCCACAATCATGGGAAATAATTGTGATTGTTTGATTGGAAGTAAAATGTTTTAAAATATGTTTTTCCACAAAACTCAAATTTTATTTGGTATTTGACCATGTATTATCTTTAGGTGAAACCCAATCCATCTCAATTATATTTTTAAACTCTAAAAATACCCTTTCTAGCTTCCTAGAAATTCTTAACATTATACAGCTTCACAATCACATATTTTTCTTATATTCATAAAATGTAAGAAAATAAAAACACGATTTATTTCACTTTTATTTTTAACCTCTGAAATAAACTGTATGCCTCCCTAAAAAAATCTTTCATAATACAACCTCTCATTCACATATTTTCCATATATTCATAAAACGAATTTGACGCCAATGAAAGACTTTCGGAAACAAACAACATAACTGCAGACTTTGTTCAAGTCAGAAACCGCTTTCTAAGAAAAGAGCAAACAAAACTTAATCCATTCTTTTTTACTTGACTTAGCAAAATCTTCGAAAAGAGTTTTATTTTGATGTTGCTTTTGTTTGTTTTGTTATTTTCATCAGGCATTATAGTGTTTGCTTCCTACCGAAAGCCGTCAAAAATACCGTATTTCTCACATAAATTCTTTTCCTACCCGAAGTATATATACACTGCGTATACGTTTTCCTCTTTCTTCTGCAAGTTTTATTTCTTAGCTCGGATATGGCAAGAAACTGATCTTCATGTTTAAATATTTATGCGTGGTGTGAAAAATAAGGAAGTATTACTCTTTCGCAAGTGACATGCTAAAGATGTTTATCGTAATATATGATTTCAATAAAGAAGCAAAATTTCTTTGAATAGTAACTTTTTCTTACAGCATTTGTGATTTCAAACCTCTTCCAGTGAAAACAATAATGTAAGGTACAAAATAATGTAAGGTACAAAATAATGTAAGGTAACAAAAATAATGTAATAATGTAAGGTAACAAAAATAATGTAAGGTGAGAATAATAACAGCAATTTGCAAAAAAAGTATGAGTAAGAAATAGCGTAAAAATAACATTAGCCAGAAAATATTATTTGTAAGTAACAACAAGAGTATGACGAAAGAAATTCATTTGAAAACGCTTTTCAGTTTCTTACTTTAAGAAGGAAAGCCTCGAAAAAATGTTGAGGCAATCGGAGATCTTTGCAGTATAGTGCCACAATTTTAATAGTATAATTTTGTTTTGTATTAATTTATGTATGACAAGCAAATAACAGTTATACTGCCCTGCTAAGCGCATAAGTTATATCTGCAGACGATTTCAAACTAAAATATTACTGTTTCAAGTTTTACCTCTCCATGTGTTGGATTCAGCGGGTATTTTTTCATAGTTTTTTAAAAATATTTCTCTTTCTCAAATGGCCATAAAACATTGCATTTTGGTAAAACACGTTACAAAGAATCACCTGGTAACACTACTTCATTTTTGTTAAAAAGCGCAGGTACGGCTTTTACGCTTTGCCGTACGATATAATATTTACAAAAGACATTTTATTAGAAGAAATAACTTCAGCAATTAACAGTAAATTCCTGGGAAGTCTGGGAATAACTTTGAAAACTTAGTCTTTTTTTCTTGAGATTTAGTGAACGCGATGTTCTATTTTTGGACAAAGACTATTAAAACTGCTACAGTTAATGCACTTTTAACAATGGCTTATGTTGGCAATCTAGTTAATAACGAATCGTGAAACAATACCAAGTACTCATTGAAACTATTATTTGTTGATTTTCTCTTTTTGGTGAAATTCAGGTACCCTGTCAGTTACGAAAAATAGTTTTGGATTTACCATTATTGTTTTGAATAATTTGCAGGAAGCTCCAAATAATGCCCTGGTTACTGGGGTAATTCTTGGTCAGTGGGTAATTCCTGGTCAGTCCTTTTTTTAATATTTATGAATTATTATTCGCCAATATTGACATATTTCATTGATTTAAACTATAAGTAACTCTGTGAGCCTTAACTGCAAAGTTAACTGTAACCACAATGTAACATTCATATCTGTTAATGATAAGTATACAATATACTGAATTTTTCTTTGTTAAATTTCATCCAATTATTTCATAAATTTAATAATTATTCTTAATTATACTAAGAGAAATGCTTAACTGTAACTGCATTGTACTGTTCACCTTAACCTATTCATAACAGACAGAACATGTGCTCAGTGTGTATGGTGCATGTGCACCATATTTTTTATGGACCTATTATTTGGTAGGTGAAGATTCATCACAACAGATATAAAAGCTGTAGCTGTTGCATACAAAGTGTCAAAAAGTATTTTGACTAAGTTTTATAAGTAAATATATAATTAAAAAAATTGCATTCTTCCTAAAAAACTTAATACATGTTTAATTAGCTATATATATAAATAAATTCTTTATCTAATTAGTTTAATAACTTGTATTATTAATGTGCTTACAAAATGTGTATTTGCATCATCATGTGAGTGACCAATATTGCCCGTAAGTGGCCAGAATTACCCCATCTCTGGGGTAATTCCTGTCACTAATTAACGACAATTATTCAAGTTCATTATGTATTGTTGATAGCATGAATATTTTATTCGATGGACATCCCCAATATGCTTCCTCATACCAAAATTTGTAACTCTAACTTAGATAGATTTTGTGATAATTGGATGTTAATGCTTTTTGACCAGGAATTACCCCAGGTGACCCTATATTGAATAAATTTATTTCAGAAATAAATTGTATTGCTATTTTTTTCAGCTCTTTTCATAAGTCTGCCACTTTATTTTTAAATAGTTTTGATGAAGGAATGTAACAATAAATTGAATTCTTTTCTAAAGTAAGTGCTTTTAGTTCATGATTAATTATAGTTTTGTTTATTTGTCATACAGAGAGCATTACAGTAGCTTTTTTTTTAGGCCAAGAACCTTGAGTACACTGGAACGTATTTAGGAAACCGACAAATAGCTAAAACTTTAAGAAGAAACTCTATAGAAGGATTCTGGCGTAAATAGCGCAAAAGTTGAAGTTGATCAATGGTTTAATTTAGCTGGTTATATTGGTTTCAAACTTTATGATTTCCTGTTAAAAATAGAAAAGAGCAAAAGTTAGCTGCATTATTGCATAATATTTATCATGCAAAATAGTTACAGAAATTATTTTCGTAATATAAACCAATATACCCAGGGCCCCTTAAAAATAATTAAATAAACGTTAATGAGTTAAACATTCAGAAAAAAAAATCTGGGATGATGAGAGGCATTATATTTAACGAAACTCATTGTGGAAAATAAAATTGTTCATTTACTTGGTTTGGTTAAGCATTGAATTAGTTTGTAAATTTTACTATCACTTACCTTTAAAATACTTTATTTATTTTTTTAATGATTGAAAAGCCCACCAACCCAAGCTAAAATGAAAAAAAGTATAACAAAACTAGTATTGTAACAAAGAAATACAAAATGAAGAGTGTTCGGGATTCAAAATTTCTTCTAGGATAGTAGAGAATCTATATCCTTAACTATCAGAGAAAGTACACTTCTTTATGTTACGAAACGAGCATCAAACTTACGTGTTATCTTTGTTATCTATTGTCGAATTTACACGATTTTAAATCAGTTTCGAATGATATTCGTATGTATTAGATTTGAATGCAAAATCTGCAGCTTTGTAAATGCAGATCAAATAGCATATTCTTATCGCAGAAATGTTACTGCAGCGTATATCTGGAATAGGATTTCGACTCAGAATAAATATATTTACATCAAAGTTGCAACATCAGTGTCAAAACTACAATGAAACTGTTCACCAATTTGCATTTCCTTTACAAAAGGTTTGATGAAAAGTTAAATCATATTCTCGATGCAGTTGCACTAACTTTATTTTACTCGTCATTTTCAATACAAATGTTATGCGAGGATTTTCGGCTTGCTTCTCTTGTTAAGTTAAATTTCTTGTTGTTACTGTAAAAGACGCGCAAAAAGAGCAATAAATATTTTTCAAACAAACAAATTTACATGAAACTTTACCAGGATGTAGATAATATATTTTAAACACATATACAAAAATTAGTGATAAAATTTACTGTAGCAAATTAATGCTTAATGTTTTTATCTTAGAAAACTTTAAAGGCTTAGAATGTGGTCCCGGCTTGGGCATGGATGTACTTTCTATCTCCTGTCCTTGTGCTTTCTTTGTATGAATGTGTTGTTGTGAAAGGTTGCCTACCCTATAAACGGGTACCTATAGCATGCGTGTACTGTGGAAGTCGGACTTCACACCAAATAACGGTACAGTTGGAAAAGTGAAGCAGCGCACCCCAAATTGGCAGCCTGGCTGGAACACGACAAAAATAATACTTAGAAAGGTTTCTTACATGTTAATACATCTTATACTCATGTAAAAAACCTATATGTCTCTATAATTAATATTCAGTAAAGTTTGTGCAGCTATGAACAATAATAACTACGTGTTACAATTGTAATATTCAATAATTGTGTATCAATAATCTATTTAAAATATTTTTTTATTTCTTTAACTTCTTAATCTAGCCATTAGATTACATTAAAAAATTACATTCACATTGTTTTCAAACTGAGGACATATTCATGAAATTTTTTGTTTTTCTAACATCCCAACTACTATTGCATGTATTGTGAAAAACTAAAAAAGTATTTTTTTAGGGTTTTTTTTTTTTGCAATAGATCGTTAAATTATTACTACTATTAAAATCTGTCCGCGTCTGTCTGTCTGTCTGTCTGTCTATCTGTCTGTCTGTCTGTCTGTCCGTCCGTCTGAAGCTTGAACTCCTCAAAAACCGCTGAGCGTAAAGAATCAAACATAATACCATTCGATTCGAAATTTTCTAAGGAAGACAATAAGACCAACCGCGTAATTGTACGACGTTAATTAGCTGAGATATTAATTAAAACGTTAATTAAATTCTTTGCACTTTTAAAATTCCAAGACATTTATTTCTTTCCGTTGCCATTTTAAATTAAAGCGTTAATTAAATTATTGAACTATTTAAAATTCCGTCTGAAGCTTGAACTCCTCAAAAACCGCTGAGCGTAAAGAATCAAACATAATACCATTCGATTCGAAATTTTCTAAGGAAGACAATAAGACCAACCGCGTAATTGTACGACGTTAAATAGCTGAGATATTAATTAAAACGTTAATTAAATTCTTTGCACTTTTAAAATTCCAAGACATTTATTTCTTTCAGTTGCCATTTTAAATTAAAGCGTTAATTAAATTATTGCACTATTTTAAATTCCAAAATTTTATTTCTTACCGTTGCCATTTTAAATTAAAGCGTTAATTAAATTATTGAACTATTTAAAATTCCAGGACATTTATTTCTTACCGTTGCCATTTTGAATTAAAACGTTAATTAAATTATTGAAGTATTTAAAATTCCAAGACTGTTATTTCTTACCGTTGCCATTTTGAATTAAAACGTTAATTAATTGTTGAACTATTTAAAATTCCAAGACTTTTATTTCTTACCGTTGCCATTTTGAATTAAAACGTTAATTAAATTATTGAACTATTTAAAATTACAAGACATTTATTTCTTTCAGTCGCCATTTTAAATTAAAGCGTTAATTAAATTATTGCACTATTTTAAATTCCAAGACTTTTATTTCTTACCGTTGCCATTTTGAATTAAAACGTTAATTAAATTATTGAACTATTTAAAATTCCAAGACTTTTATTTCTTTCCGTAGCCATTTTAAATTAAAGCGTTAATTAAATTGTTGAACTATTTAAAATTCCAAGACTTTTATTTCTTACCGTTGCCATTTTGAATTAAAACGTTAATTAAATTATTGAACTATTTAAAATTCCAAGACTTTTATTTCTTTCCGTAGCCATTTTAAATTAAAGCGTTAATTAAATTATTGAACTATTTAAAATTCCAAGACATTTATTTCTTACCGTTGCCATTTTAAATTAAAACGTTAATTAAATTATTGAACTCTTTAAAATTAAAGAGTGTTATTTCTTTCCATTGTCATTTTGAATACGTGTTACAACAAAGTTCTAACAATTGTTTTTATTCTAATTATTAATGACTTATATTTTTTCTCTGGTATACCATTTTGAAAATGTGTTTTTAAATAAAATTGCAATTGCTGTTTTTAGAATGGACTTTTTTTGGCTGCGATCCAAATATTAAAAGAACTTTTTCGTTTAGAATTTTGCAATTAATTTTACAGGAAGAAAGCGGTTTGGAAATAATTGTTTTTGGTAAGGAATTTTATTTGTTATTTAGGGAGAGTGCTAAGTATGCGCTACTTGACGTCGTCTTTTTTTTTTTTTTTTTTTGAGGAAGCATGTGCAAATAATTCGATTGATTCTTTGATGCAGGAAAACTTTTTAGCGAGCCGCTTTAGCGGGGAGTAATTTGTTGGAACTTTCCTTTGTACTTTAAAGGAGAGCCGCCTTGGCGGCGAATAGTTTATTGAAACTTTCCTCGCTACTGTAAAGGCGAGCCACCTTGACGGCGAGTAAACTGTTTAAACTTTCCTCATTACTTTAAAGGCGAGCCGCCTTGGCGGCGAGTAGATTATCTAAACTTTCCTCACTACTTCAAAGGCGAGCCGCCTTGGCGGCGAGTAGTTTTCTCAAACTGCCTTCACTACTTTACAGCCCGTGCAACGCCGGGCCACGCAGCTAGTAAAATAATAAAATATGGCGTTTCAAAATACTACACGCGAACATTTTATCGAATATGATACAAGAAACTAAATGTTTACCTTTACCGGATAATGCAAAATATCAAAGCAACTTTGACAATGCACAAATTTCACTTTTAATTGCAGATTTGGGTTTCGGAAATACAAGAGCATATACTTGGATTGTATTTTTTTCCCTTCAAAACAAAAACAAAAAAAAAAGAGCTCATGATTGCAAATGCGCTCTATACAAATAGTAAAATGCACCTACTGTCGTCCTTTGATGGCGGGTCAGGTCCATTTGAAAAATCTTTTCTCTCCAAAAGACCTGTTACCAGTTTCTTGGTAATTTCGTCTTTCGTGTGGTATCTACACCTTCTTCGAGGTTTTCCGTGTGCAGTTTGCCGTGTACCATCTTGAATGCACACTGTCTTAGTACTACCTCTTTTCTGTAAATTTCACGTGTTTTCTCTTTATTGCCAATTTTGAAGCCAACTTTTGCTCCAGAAATCATCAATTTGGCAAAGTACTGTCTAGTTTACATTGTTGCCAAACTCAAATTTTTGTTGCCTCGAGGTAGAAAGGAAGATCTTGTCTTATTTTCAAGGCTTATCCTCATCACCATGGATCGAAATGGCCGAGTTGGTGGTATATTGCATGTTCCTGCCTTAGCCCTTGCTTAGAGGCGGTTACTCACTGCTTTGTACCCTAGCTCTGCCTTAAAATTTACGAGTTGTGCCGTACCAAGTGCAGTCGCTCGCTGGTATTCTAATTTCACATTAGTTACCAGTTTTTTGGCTCTCTGTGCTCTTTAAGAGGATTTTTGCCTCCCTCGGCTACTTTCGTATTCCATGCTGATGAGTGCATAATAAGCACGAAACAGCCGAGGTATTGACTGAACTAGTTTTTCAGTGTCATCCGACGTAAATTTTGCCCATTCTTCCTGCAATTTACTAATTAACTCATTTTTCGACGTAATATTGTGTTTTCGAATTCGTTTCTCCTATTTTGCCCCCAAATTCTCGATTGGATTGAGGTCTGGTGACTGTGGAGGAGTACGCAACTGTCTTGGATTGTGATAGAGGAGATATTCCTTCACAATTTAAGCTTTATGTTTCGGGTCGTTGTCTTGCTGGAAAATAAAGGTATTAGAACGGTTAAATTTCGAACACTGTCTCGCAAATTTTTCTTTGAAATATCCAGACAAGCATACTTATCCATGACTTTATCAATAATGTGAAGATTTCCAACTGCTTTCGATGACATACACCCCCATACTATCACACTATCACAACGCCAGTTCCATGTTTGACAGTTGGATTCAAATTTCTTAGATTCAGTTCTGTCCATGGTTTTCTCCGTACAATAGGGTGGCCATTAACTTTGAATATTGTAAACTTACTTTCATATGGCCAAATAACTTTGTTCCAGAAGTCCTGCGAAGAGTTTAACCCCTTCCTTCTCGCGCCCGTGAAAATGACGGGGTGAAGTTTCGTCCTCTATTTCTCGCGCCCGTGATATTTCCGGGCTGAAGTGTTCAAAAATAAGGCGCGAAAAATAATAAAACAATCTATTTCTTATGATCGGAATCATGTTTTATTTCTCAATATGTACACCAGATGACTGCCCTAGTCTATTTGCAACGTTTTTAGAGAAAAATATTATTAGAGTTATATTTTAGAGTTTTATTTTAGAGTTTTATATAATTTTCTTGAATAAAAAAATAGGCACTTTTATGACCATTTTCTTCAAAATTATGCGAGCGTTTAGGGGTTAAATATGTTTTAGCCCAAGCAATTATTTTCTTTATATTTGTTTCGGAAATGTATGGCTTAGACCTAGGTTTACTTCCATGATAATCGGCCTTTCGCAGCCCTTTTCGTACAGTTTCTGGGGATATTTCTCTGTTAGTTAAAAAATTTCTTTCGCTTTGCTGTTGCTTGTAGCAGACAGTTCTGTACCTCAGAACCAGACTAACGTAAGTCCACTTTCGTCATTTTTCGGTAGAGGGGAAAAACGATTGTCGAATACATCGTTTTTCCCCTCTACTGAAAAATGACGAAAGTGGAATTACGTTAGTCTGGTTCTGAGGTACAGAGTTTAGAATTTTGTTTAATTCATAAAAGAATTTTTCTCTATTATCTCTACGTTAGCTTCTTCAGTCTTCCCCATCTTAATTTTACAGCAAGACTACCGGTGTCAGTATAGTTTTGAATACTCTTTGTACACTAGAAAAGATTTTACAATAGATTACCAATATCACGAAGAGTTTTACCTTCATCCCTCAACTTCATAATTAGTTGTCTCGTAACTAAAGGAATTTCTTTATTGGTTGTCATTTTCGTCAAAGAAAATAGAAATAACTTCCAATCAACGTGAAATTTGCTTCGGAAGTCAATGACTTTGAAAATGTAACCTTCTTTGCAGTCTCAAGTTTGACGTTTAAAAAATAGATAAGAAGCCACCCCCTCCCCCCCCCCGCCTACTTTGCGTTATACGCAGACTTTATTGGCTTTGATTTCTTGTCAATTGTCTTTTAGAAATTGGTGTGTATAAATTATTAGAAATGAAAATATTACAGTTAAATAATTTCAAAGTCCCCTATTGAAACTAAATTTAAAAAAATAAAATTTTATGAAACTACCTCTTTCGCACTTTAAATTTGGATTTGATATTACTTTTTCTTGATGTACGAAGACATTGATCAACTGTATGTTTGTCTTTCCTCATTAGGTACAGTAGTAAATATTTCACATGTATTTAACTTCAAAGGCATGATGTAGAATCAATGTAAGTATTTGAAAATAACACATGCTAACTTGAACAAACTACTTCTGTAAAATATACAATAAAATTGCTCCAAATAAAATAGCAAAAGAAAAATAGCCTTGTGAGTACGATGTTATTTCAAAACCTAATGCAAAATTTGTATTAAGACTTGGTTTCTAGATAATACGGCTTTTTTTCTCGTTATTTGTTCATAGAAATACATTTCACACTTGAGAAACTTTATTACGGGTAGTGAAGTAAAGAATCTGTGAAAGAAAATTGTTGCACATTCTTGCGAAAATATTTTGATAGACTAAAATTCTTATTCACGCATTCGAATTCTTCCTAACGTTCTAATTTAAAGAATTGTTTATAAGACATTTTATTTTCTACTAGAATTTCGGAGCCAAATGGTAAATTAAATTATATTTAGTTTGGTAAACTATACTTTGGGAATTTTAACTCTTGTGGCTTTTGGTGTCTGGTTTTGCTGAATAAAAGTAACAAAGAAAGAATGAAAAATATTTTATTGAAAGTAAAATTTCTGAGAAATGTCGTGTCCAAAGCTCATGTGTGTTATTATTAGAGATAATAACGTTTTATTTCAAAATTCATATATTGAAATAGAAAACAAATTGGAAAATTTGGAAGAGGAAACAGGAATTGAAGTTAAAAAAATTGGAAGTAAAATTGGGCATTATTTCTGATATGTGTCTTTAAGTCAGTTCAGAAATTTATGAAATAAATAGAGAATAACAGAATTTTTTTAACTGAAAGTTATTTTTGAAATTTTTAGTAAAAGTGAGTATATTTTTCAATATGAAAAGATTTAATATACAAAGATAAAATAATGTACAATATTATAGGTTTTCTACATTACGAAAACGTTCAAAATATGTATCTGTTTTTTACTCACTTATTAATTTGAATTATCAATAATACCATAATTTAGTGCAGCAAAACATTAACCGTACATGGTAATTTAAACGACAGAAAGACAGAAAGGCCTTAGTTGCCGCTCTCAGTTTTTATTCTTTCTGTAATTCTAATTATAATTAACTAAACGTTGTGCAGTTTTCAGACTTCTTTTTGTATAATCCTATTCTAGTGTTTAATTATCAATATATTGAACTCACAGGTACGTAAATTTCGACCATTATTGCTAGAATGACAAGAGAAAACAAAATATCCAATAAATATTTTTACGATAAGGAAGGGGGGAATTTCATTTGGTGACTTTGCTGTAATAAGACAAGTGTCATTCTGTCGAATTTGATCTATACCACCTATTTTTTTTCCGCAAATTTATATCTCAAATTAACAATAGGGAAGGGGTGAACATTAGAATTTGCTGATGAAATGAGAAACAAGATTTAAATCTCAAATTAACAATAGGGAAGGGGTGAACATTAGAATTTGCTGATGAAATGAGAAACAAGATTTAAATCTCAAATTAACAATAGGGAACGGGTGAACATTAGAATTTGCTGATGAAATGAGAAACAAGATGTGCATTTTGATGGGTAGCATTAACGCAGCCATAATATCCCTTCTGGGTGGTTCGTCAAAACAGTCCTTACAGGTAAATAAAGTACTGTACTAAAACTATTAAGATGTGTTCAAATCAAGGGTTCTGCTGTGGATAACTCAAAATTCCACCCTCTCTGCTCTCGAAAATCCAAAAAATGTTCTAGTGACTCCTTACTTTCTAAATAGAACTATTTTAAGTCTTTTTAGAGCTTAAAGATAGATTTAACTCCTAAAAAGAGTTTATTCAATTTTTGCAAAGATTCCCAAATGCTCCAAAACTTCCTCTCTCTTCATTCCTTGTTATCTAAAAATCTATTAGATATTTAAAAAGATACGGCAGAGTTAGCGAATTCTTAGAAAATTTCTGAAAATACCCAATTATTGACAGACGCAGTGGTATCATCTGGAATTCTAAAATCTTGGTTGGTCTATGCATTTTCTTTGCTTGCTTTCTAGTTACCGGAAATGTTCCCCTAAATCATTAATGATATTCTCATAATGAATCAGCAAAATTTGATAAAAGTTCTCTAAAATTGATTCATAAGGTTTGCTAGTATCTCGTTCTCAGACATTATCGAGTTCACATTTTGAGAAGAATACAGAGTAAGACTTAAATTTACTACTCAGATGCTTCACTGGATTTTCCTCATGTGAAACGAGGTCTCTCATCTTAGCCGACTAATATCTTCAGTATTAAAAAATGTTTAGTTTATTTTTCTTTTTTTTTAATTTCCGGAAATAAAACCTAATAATTTAAAGAGTTATCATTGTTACCGAACCGTTGTTTCGCTTTACTAATGAGGTAAATGGTGACATGTACCAGGTACATCTGATCATCTGAATGATTACAAGTGGCAATTATTTCATGATCCATGATCCTCATGTTGTTCGTCCCCTAAGAAACTGCACAGATTTTGGAAAGCTGATATTAGAAGATTAGAACATAGCACTAAACCAACTAATGTGGATATGCAATAACCTGGAAAACTCTGTTTATTCTCCCCTACCCATCTGTTATTTATCTGCCTCCATCATTACTCTCGGACCTCTTCTTGAATAAGGCAGCACACAAAAATAAATAAAAGGTCCTTGTAGTTGCTGCCTTCTGAGAAACTCTTTCATCTATTTTGTTCTCCCAGAGCGTCTAGTAAACGGTTGTGAAGATTGTACTTTTACGATGAAGATCTAATAGCTAGAAGATAGTCTCACCTTGGGACTTTATTCTAAACCTACTCAAGATAACTCTAGTTCATATGGATTTTTTGCACTCTATAATACAGGGAAATGAAGTAAAAAGGGATTTTCTAAAAATAGAAGCTGAAGTAACAAGAATGGTAGTCTAGAACAATGTGAAAATAACATTAACAGAATCTTATGAAATACCATGCACTTTTAATTTAGGTCAGCTATCCCAAATGGAACTAAATCGCATTCTCTTCTGCACTGTAGGTGACGACTAACCTTCAGAGCTAAGGTAAGCATATTCAGTTGTGACAGGTATCGTTACAATATAACAGAACATGTTTTAAATTTCGGTATGACATCTTGTCAATAAATTTGTGTCACAAAAGTGGACTTTTATGCTGATATAGAATGTTAAGTTAGTTTTAATAAAGTTTCTCTTAATTCCAGTTTCTACTGTAAACTTCAACCTGATTCGTACTTACATTTAAAAAAGCAAACCAAATACCTTTCAATTGAAATTAAAATTATGAGCTGTACAGAAGCAAAATGAATATTCTTCTAGTCATTTATTCAATATAATATTTGTACATTTTATATATCTTTTTTTTTCTAGACATTCTGTGAAATTTAATAAAAATTGAGTGAAACTTCCTAATAAAACCGATCCTAAATTCTAAGAATATGTATCTAAGTTGCAATTGCCATTTGTTCCTTCAATTACCATTATCAAACGTTTTAACGTAATTGCGAATATGTTATTGCTAAAATTAGAGCAGTAATTACTGTTAATGCATTTCCGCGTGTTACACTTTGAACGATCACTTTAACAATTCATCTATATTCACCTTAACACGCAACATGTAGTTAAATTAGTAAATGGCTTCGAACCGCTCTTCTACAATTTCTCTGACCATTAGTTGCACGTTCGTTTTCATTCGAACTTTCGGATAGTATCATTTTAGATATTCCTTGATACTTTTGCCACAGCTTCCTCTAAGACGTATCGTTAAAAACATTCTTAGAATTAAAAGGAGTTTCCTTTTTTGACTACAATTTCTTTTTAAACGCTTTTGTTTTTAGTTTTTCCGCTGTTTCACTTACATTTCTTTGAAAATTAAAACATTGAAAAATACATAAAATTATAAAGGAAATATTTAATAAAATACTTCGTGAAATTAAAACAAGGACAAAATACATTATGAAAATAGCTGTATAAAATAGAGGAAAAAAAGAACCTATATGCAACCTCCTTCTTCTTTAATATTAGAAGTACTTTTAGCTCTCACAAGACTTGCTTTTTTCTTGAAGATCTGCACCAGCGCAACAGTTCTCAGTTTCATTATTTTCCATACATTTTTTTCCATTATAAAAAGTAACAATGAAAAAAAAAATCCCTCGATTGTACCACCCGCTTTGGAGCTACTGACGCCAAAGTTTAATCAGATCTCGTACCTTCTAAGTACACTTGTCGAAAAGTTTTTTTTTTTTCCTTTTCGTTGCTTCTAGAGCAGTAGCTGTCACAAGAAACGTAAAAAGAAAGCTTTCGAATGCTCAGTCCTTTTTGAGATATTGGCACTAAAACAGAATTAGCACCTGCATCTTGTAGCGTCAAATGTAGTCCAATTTGAATTGATACAGCAAGTTGCTTCCTGAGATAAAACATTCATGCATAACGAAGAAAATGTTCGATCGATCCATCCTCCTTTGAGAAGATGACGCCAAAAACTAATTATCACTATTTCCCAGGGGGCACATATCGCACATCCAGAATGAAAGGGGCACATCTCAAAAATTGCATTTTTTGGAAATATCTTTAAAAAGTGTACTTTACATGAGAAACTGGCTCAATTTTTTCTAGTGTTACCAGTCGCAGCTAAAAAGTCACTTATGCCCTTTTTATTCTGTCGATTTTGCTGATTGTGAAGGGAGAATTAAGTTTGAAAGAGGCACATCTTTGATAAACAGAGTTCGCCGAGCGGAATTGGTGCAAATTATGGTAAGTATTTTTTTAAGCCAATTAAGATAACCGTAATTTTGATTTTTTTTAGAATGACACTCGTTTTAATTGCATTTTTTTGGCACATCCAACCGTGCATATGTACGTTCAAAAGTATAATCACGTGACGCGTCTTGTAACGCGTATAAATCAGATATAAATCAGAATCCTTCCAAAAATAATGTGAAATTTCGCCTGTAGAAAAGAGAAATTTTATGATTTTAAAGTTTAATTTAGGCCTTTTCGAATTTCGTAAAATTTCAGTCATTGTAAGTATTCCCCGTAAAAGATTTTCTTGCAACTCCCAGCCCCCTCTCGTAAGCAGAGTGAAAGAAACCTTGTGTGAAATTCTGAGCATGAAAGGACCTACGTGGTTAATTTGGTTAAAATCCGTTATAATTTTGGGTTTTGTATGAAGAACCACCCTTCCTTGGGGGGAGGCGGTTGCCCCCCCCCCCTCGTATGAAGAAAAAGACCCGATATAAATTTTACAAAACATGCATTATTTATATAAATGTAGCTGAAGTCACGACAAGAACTTCAATAAGAATAAGCCGAGACCCGTAATAATAGCTATTTTCCACGAAAATGGAGAATGAAAGGGGCACTTCTCATTAATTACCGGCTTATTTAAAATTGGCCGAAAACGCACACCATAGTCACCTAGCAGAACCTTCAATCAACCAAGCAATGAAAGTTTGGCTAATTTTAATAGTTATTAGAGCCAGGGCAAGGATTTAAAAAAGTTTTTAAATTTTCAAATCGATTTTTCTCAAAACAGCTATTTTAAGAAGTGCTCCCTTCATTATGGATGTGCGATATGTGTATCAAATTTCGATCGATTTCGTGCAGCAGTTTCAGCGCTATAGTGGTCACAAAAAACCGGTCATATAAATACAGACATACAGACAAAAGGACATTTTCCAAATATGGTCAAAATGGGTTCAGGAAACCTCAAAGCGTGTAACGAAAGTCTTAGAGACCCAATAGTTTCTAAAAAAATAAAATAATTGTTTGAATCTGAAGCAGTTTTTTTCAATGAATTTTCTTTATCAGTGCAAAACATTGTAGACATCATATCGATTTTTAATATGTATAGTAAATGATTGGAGAATGACTGACTTGTCATCTATATACATAAAAGACAACTTTTGAAAACGTATGTCCGGGGTAATCTTCCAAACTACTGAACCGATTTTAACCATTTTTTCTCCGTAGATAGCTACAGTAACAGAGAGCAGGATAAGCTATAATTTATTTCTAAAAAGCTTAGTTTAAAAAAGTTATTATGGAAAACAGTTAATTTTTTGTCATTTCCCCATTAAATGATTGAATTTTCAACCCATTGTTACAAAAATTTGGTGCCATGCAGCAACAATATTGATTGTAATCATATTGAAAATTTTGAACCAAGGCTTCTCTGGAGTAAGTATGGAATTTATTGCCTTCTAAGGATTTTTATATTTATCTGAGCCAACAATCGCTAACTGGTGAAATATAAAAAAAATTGATTTTGGCAATAGTTAGAGAATAGAAAGTGTTTATAGTCAAAAACACTTCTAAATTAGGTACATAAGATGTTTTCACCTCACCAATGTTGTCACGAGGATAGAAACTAATAATGGGACTTATTTAGCGAGCAATATTTGGAAATGGTTAACCTTTTAACCGGGGAATTAGCTATTGCTCAACTCGTTTTACAATGGGGACTTTTTTTTCGCAGCGATAAGTAGTATCACACCTCAAATAATAAAAGAATATCGTTTTTAACTTTTGATTTTTAGTTATTTTGATAAAATATTTTTATTTTTAGCCATATTTTGTAGAAAATAAAAAGTACTTAAGTCATAAATTTATTACTAATAAAAATATATAAAACACTGAAATACACAATAAGAATATTCAAATCAGAAAGTTATTACTAACATGTAAGATACTGAAATGCAGACTAAAATGAGTCCAAATTGTGGCAGCTCGAAGTATAGATTATGTAGCGCCTGTTTTCCCGTCAATAGCGCTCAAGTTACAGATTATAAGAACATGAAAATTCATGACGCATCGACAATATGATGGCATATATATAACCACTCTAAGATTTAACAGATAAGAACAACGTAGAACGTCGTGATGCGTTCAATATATTACGATTAATTTCCATGATGAAAAATTTCGTCATGCCCATTGCTGTAGGCTTTTATGTATGACGAAATATTTCGTCATACCTAGTTAAAAGGTTAATTTCAGTGCGATTGATACTGTAAATATACATTTATTTTAATATACCAAGCTTATAACATTTCCTATTTACTCAAACATTATTTGTAACTTGCTATTTTTTTTAGCTTGCATTATTTTTTTTATAGTTTATCCATAACATAGCTATTGTTTACAGAAGTAACCATTATGTTTATAGATATGCACTTTAGTGTTGGGAAATTTATGAATGAGTTTCACTAAACCACCCTACACCCACAGAAACCCGGCAAGGGCCGGGTACCCGGCTAGTATAGCATAAAGCATCAAACCGACATATATGTTCTCCAGAAAAAGACTACATTAATAAAACATTACATACTATGTTTTTTTTTTCTTTCAAGCAAATTGTATATTATTTTACATATTCTAAACACAAAATATAAACGCATACAAACAGTCTGAAAAAAGTTCCAATATTTTGACTTAAAAAGCTTAACACCCATAGAATTTTAAAATATTTTCATTCACTAAAATAATTGAGGTCCTGCTTCACTCAATAGCACGAGCTGAGAACCAAAGAGGATCTCTCCATCATACCTACTGAATTAATGCAGCACGGATGATTGTCATTTCCTTTCAAATCAGGAACATAAATCTTTGCATTGAGTGCTTGATCAATAACACAGGATTTGAGTAATTATTATCCAACGCGCATCAATGGAAAACATGTGGTTTACGGAATAATGATGCGCATTAACTTGCACCAGCGACTGCTTCAAACTAAAAAAAAAAGGTGTGCCGCTAAGCAAATAATATTTTCTTCTATTTTTATTTAGTTTTTCTCTGCAGTATTACCCTCTATATCAAAAATAAATAAATACGGGACAAATAATAAAACTAGCGTATTTCGAGAAGAAAAAGTTTACAACAAAATTTGTATTGGACCTTGTAATGAAATGCGAAATATTTACAATAGTAAATTATTCGTAAAATTATTACACTTGGCTGTTTAACGCGATAGATATCACTTCAGCAGTCTGTTTAATAAGAATGCAAATACAAATGTCAGGACCAGCAACATAGTTCTGGTCACAACTAGGCTGCTTTTATTCAATTTATAGCCCCCATTAAAGATCAATGTCCCTCTTAAAGCTCTCTAGTACATTACAGCCTCTTCCGGTAAGCTGTTCAAGGTGTCCGAAACCCATGCCCGTCATTTAGTTGGGCAGGGGGGGGGTCAATTGCTCCCCCCCCCCCGACTTTGAGAAATCAATGTATTTACACATAAGTGGCAGTGGTTTCTTATGTTTTCCGATGAAATTGCATTGCGTTTAGACCCTTTGCCCCCCCCCCCCCCCTGGAAAAACTTGAAATGACGTCCCTGCCAAAACCCTATTAATAGAGTATTTTTGACTAATCTGCAGGTTAGCCTGAGATTTGAATAACAAAGAGCAATGACCGTTTGCCCTGCTTTCCATACAAAAATTCAACCCATTAACAACATGCATCTTCCTAAATTTAAGCAACTCAACTGAATCATGTTCTTCGCTGATCCTCCTTTGATCAAGAGTATATATAATATGGATTCTAAACCTAAAATACTAGTCCAAATTAGAAAGCCCATTTCTAACCTTGTAACCCTCCTTCAAACCCTTTCCAATACATTTATATCTTTCTTTAGGTAAGGAGACAGAAACTGAACAGCGTACTCTAAATGAGGTCTCACCCAACTTCTACAATGCCTAAACAATTAAAGGATATGTATTAAGTTTTACACAAAAAGGTCCAAGAGATTTTTTTTTACAGAAAATGGAAGAAAATAGTTATAAATGAAATTTTTTTGACTTTTCAAACTCTGAAGTATGCTAATTTTGAGTTGAAGTCAGAAACGGCGTTTTAGCGGTAGCGTATGAAAGTCGAATTTCAACTTACTGAGAGGTTTTTAAAAAAAGCAATGATTTGCATGCAGTAAGCAATGTGTTTCGATGAGTGCGATGCCTCAACGAAGTCATTCAACCTAATCAGAACTTGGGCAGTTGTTGGTTGCTTGGTGAGAGGTCAAATAAAAGTCGTAGCAGCAGAAACCACTTCAGTTTCATATTGTGTGATTATTAAGACCTGGAACTGATTTTAAAAGGCTGAAAATGCAGGTTGATGGCAAGGACAACGTCGAAGACGTGGAATAGTGCCCAATAAAGATCGATAATTAACGGCTCAGAGATGTCGAGATATGAATGCCACTTCTCTATAACAGCACTTTCATTCGTTTACTGGAGTCACAGTTTCGATTTAAACTCTCCGAAGTTGGCGCTCCATGCAGTAGGTGTGCAAGTTCATTGTCAATGGCAGAGTAAATAAAACTAACAGCTACCAAAGTTAATCAAGCAATGGCACGCAAAGAGAATGCAATCATTTTCTAATCATGCTTAAAATTTTTGCACTTCTGAACTCCAAGAAAAAAAATTTAATGATTCTTTTTTTTTTTTTTTGTGAAAAAAGTCTTTTTTTTTTGAGCTTTTTTAATTTGAAAAAACTTGGATATTAACACACTATTTTACGTAGGCAATATTTTTCTAATTAAATTATAGCCAAACACTATTTCTATACATCACTTAGCATCTTATTTCTTGTAAAAAAGCTAAAATTGCATTTCAACTGCGTAATGAGTGTCGATACAAATTTCAGCATTTCCTAGTTATATAATTCAAACACAAATTGTGATCTTTGAAAAGCAAAAGAATTACTTCCTACATTGCTACTTTCACTTAATTTATTTAAATGAAAAAAAATGGATAGCTATGTGTTCTACTTATAGGAAAACTCTCCCTCAGAATGTTTATTTTTTTAAAGCCGTCATAAAATGATTTTTTAATGTAATTTGCAAAGGGATTTTTTCAACCTTTTTGCTCCATGTGTATTTTATTTCCATCGCAATTTAAAACATTAATGATATTTATTAAGAGATTTTTCAATGTAATTCAGCAATTAAAAAAACTACTGTTTCCTTACATAAATGAAGAGAAAATAAAACCATCAATTTTAAAATGTAATTAATGTAGGTTATTTCAGATTGAATTATTACGTTGAACGTTTGCACGTTGCTATGTCCTAAAACTTTCGTTTCATAAAATTCTTATTATATACGTTTGATGAAATTCAAAATTCAATTAACCCTCTTTAATGAGGATTTAATTGTATGCATCTTAACTTAAGAAGACTTTCTGTTTCCTTAGCAACTAGTAACTTTGAGCTAAGTCCAAAGCGTAGCGTCAAAGGTTCAGTCACATTCACTTTGTTAAATATTTCGCTTCAGCAATTTTAGAAACTTCGACTTTTGCTTCATCTTCAAACTGAAATGCACAAACTTTATAACACCGAAGCAAATGTGAATTAAAGAGTTGATATACGAAGAAAATATATCTTATATCAGGCAAAATTTGTTATGTAGCTCTTTGCAATGAAATAAATATGCATGACTGTTGAAATGTATAAAATAGCTCAAAATTTTATTATTTAGCATGTACATTGTACATACTTATAACACAGCAATTTTAAAATTATTACCTCGAAAGTCCCCGCCCCCCCCCTCAAGTCATATTAAACACTTTAATGAAAGCAATTTTTCTGGCACTGTCCTGCCATTTTTTTATACATTGTGGAAATCAAGGTACTTTGGACCTTTTTTTTCAGATTTTACCCTATAAGTTCATATTTGCAGGCAATAAAATAATTCTAGTATTCCCTTAATACATTAACCTTTCAGATACAGCATATGTATTTTTTTCAGTTTTAATTGCTGTATTTCAGTACATAATTACTGAAAGTTGAAACAATGTAAATAATTACAAAAATACGCACTGGTGGCTTACCTCGAAAAATAGAAAAATATTTTCGGAACCTTAAATCTTGCTGGCGTTGAAACCATTATATAAATGTTTGGCATTTATGAATTGTCAGTTTGCTAGTGGATTAATCACCAAAACTTTTACTGCGTGTGTGTGTGTGTGTGTGTGTGTGTGTGTGTGTGTGTGTGTGTGTGTGTGTGTGTGTGTGTGTGTGTTTTGTACTTACTAAACTTTAGACTCAGTAACCATTGGCTTGTTGATTTGTTGTTTCTGTTTAACGAATGTTTATTATTAAAAAGTTATGTTTTGTTTTGTTTTGTTTTGTTTTGTTTTTTTTTTTTTTGTTTTTTTGAATTAAAGATGTCACTTAAAATTAGTCTTCATGTTAAACTATAATTACTTATGCAATTAACTATAAGCACTAATGTAACAAAGACAGCATTGTGATTTTTGTAGTAGTTCTAGTGCTTTAACTGTAAGTTCGAAGCGTACCTTAGACTTGCCCAAAGTACCTTTTTTCATGAGTTCAAAAAAATTTACTAATCTACTGAAATACTGAAAAAATTCTAAACTCCATTTTGAGTATCGGCCTAGCCTCATTTTAATTATAAGCTATTATGCCAGAAACGTTTCACTGAAAGTCATCAAATGCGCAATAACACAGAATTTGTACATTTTGAGCAAAACAGTAAATAAACATGAAAAAAAACATTTGTGTACGAATTTACATTTTAATGTATAATTTCAAAAATATATATCTTTGCTGTAGTCGATTAGCCGCACTGAGAACTATGGTTATAGAGGATCAAACTACATATGTAGTTTGCAAGACACCGCCAAGCCTTAGCCCTTGCTTAGGGGCGGTTACTTACTGCTTGATACATATGTAGTGTTGCCACATTACTAATAGTAAAACAAAAACTAATTTGAGGTACACCATATTCTCTTACATAATATTTTCAGTAAAAATACATCATGTTACAGAACATTATATATGTATTTTCTTAACAAAAGAGGCTTATTTCACGGGAGCCTTCAAAATAGCCAACGAATAAAAACCGCTCCATATAACGCTCGTTGTCCGCAACGATTGATTGGGTCCATGCATTACCATCGAAACTCCAAGCCTTCTGTCTGAAACGGTTGCTAGGGACTACGTCATCACATTGGGGCCAGTTTCTTTCATTTTCCAGCTTGTTTTTATACGCAAAACCCATCCAAACTTGCTAGAAGAATCTTATTCCAGTTGGATTAAATCACCAAAACCTTCATTTGGATTATAAAAGGTAAGTTGTGCTTTCTTTCATGCATCATATTCCTTTATAATCTTGAAATTAACTTATTTTTAAGTACTAACTGAAATTTCCGATATTCCGGATTAGTTGACTGAACTTTAAGTTTACTTGATCTATTTCAGACTTTCTGTGCGAAATTTAAATATTTGTTCATGGAAAATGCTTGCCTAATTGAAATTTCTTTTCCGGATTGTAAAAGCTGTACTTTTCAAAATGTAACCACCAGCTTCGAAAGTTAAGTCAAGAAGCTAGCTAAACTAACCATTTTCTTAAACCATATCTAATGATTTCGTAATGAAATGAAGTTGATGTATTACCTGTTGAAGGATTATAAAATATTTAAAGCGTTTATAAAGTAATGCATTGACAAACACTTTGTATCTATTCGAAACTCAAATACAACCTGCCGACGAAATATCTATGAGCAGCCATTTTTAGTAAAGTAATCCATTCCTAGCAAAACACTCAAGTCTTTCGTGTGCTGTATGATAAATATGCTGTGATACTTACATTGTAAATCAACAGATTTAATGATAAGAATTTTACAAATACTTGGTTTTGGCACGTTTTTAAAAAGTTTACTGAAAGTAAAATATGTACCGATATATATTGTATCTTCGACAATTAATTTCGCCAAAAATTTGCAACAGCCATTTAGGCAAAATCTTCTTTTTCCAAACTTTAAAACTTGAGTTAATAAAATTAAAGTTTTTTTGTCAATATTTTTTTTGGATGTGATTTCAAGTTCGCTAATTTTACGCTAGTCAATGAAAGTAAAATTTTTGGGGAAATTTCAAAAGCCATTTAACAATATTAACACAATTATCTCAAATTTGAAGAAATCGGTCAACGAAATTAATGAAGCTATAAAACAAAATTAAAGCTAACATAAATGTTGCGCTAAACATATTGGAAAACGTTTAAGTGGTGATTTTTGGCGCAATTTTATGATTGCGAAAACTATCGCACATTTAGACGAGTTTTGGTTTGGCGAAATTTTAACTGATCCTTGACATTTTATACCTCTAAATGATTTTTGAAGGATTGATTTGTAAAAAAAAAAGTTTGCGAGTCAAGAAATTGAGCCAAATTTTTAGCTGCGCCAACAACCAGCATTGTCGAAACTCTTCATTGTACCTTTAAATTTAGAGCAATACATAAGGGCCGACAACCTACATTTGATCTCAACTAAAGAAATAATGAAGAAGCAAACAAACTGATATTAAACGTTTACTACAAATTGCGCTTTTGTAAAGAAAAATCAAGCATGAATAAAACCTTATTTATTAGAAAAAAATAAGTTAAAAAATAATTCTAGTAAGCCGCCCACAATTTCTACTTCTCTCAACATCATGATCATGAATATCCATCATGTATTAATCTGTCAAAAACATTAAAGTATTTTCTTATGAATAATACTTGAACTTTCAATTATAAATACAAATAATAAAATAATATAAATTTTTAAGCTTAGGGCAGACATTTTAAAATTCTGTAATTTACTGACAGCAATGTTATAAGTTTTGAGCTTTTGACAGATTTAATTAGAATAGGAAAAATTAAATAAAACTTTTTTTTAAACCTATTAGTAGTAGCAGTTAAAAACCTATTAGTATAGGTAATTTTAACAAGCATGATTCGTGTTTTGTACTAATGAACATTTTTATATCATTACTTGATCATAACATTTTTTCATTCCTGAATTTTTTCAGACCGACTGGAAAAGAATGCGAAACAAGTGCTCCATTTCTAAATATAGAAGAAACTATGATGAGAAAAATAAAGCTCATATTTTTTCGTTCCCTTGAGATCTTTGTAATTTATGAAAAAATACACTGGCATGTAAATAAATATTTTTTGGAATTGTGCTTCGTATATTCATTTCAGAAAAGTTTTATATGATCCAAAAGTTTGATTGTCTTGTTTTCAAAATCAACAATTTTCCAACAGAGAAAAGTTTAGTAAAAACGAGCCAATAATAAGAGCCAATATAATCCGCTGGCCTCAAGTGAGTGACGTCAGAAATCAGACAGAAGGCTTGGAGTTTCGATGGTAACGGTCCATGCCTTGTTCCGTTGAGAATGACATTGACGGCAAAAGTGCTGAATAGCTAAAATTGGATATAACCCAAAAGGCGCCAGATTATTCATTAGAGAAACAAACGCTTGATAACTGTGCTAGAAAATTAATGGCATAGTTACCGACAACCGAGAAATTTATAGCGTACGGATTCTTCATGCGACAATTCTTTATATGGAAATTATCATCATATATGGTATTGAATACCTTTTTCTTTGCAAAATATATATTTATTAAAACAGCTATAAAGTTAAGAAAAGGAACAAGAAAGCATAAATTTGCGTGGGAAAAGAGACAATATCAATGATGTGTTTACTTTCGCTAACTTAAAAGAAACAATGACATTCACTCATTGGGGGCAAGATATTAACCAAATTTGTTTGTTGCACTGAAATCATTCAAAAAAAAAAAAAAAACATTTTTTATTTAACATGGTAAGATAGAGTGTTATATATCTCTTTCCTCAAAAGTCATTTATTGTGAATACTCCATAACTTCTTTAATACTTCATCAAACTTAAAAAGTAAGGCATCATTTTTAAAGATTTATCTTTAAATTCAAAAGTAAGGCATCGCTTTAAAGATTTATCTCTGTTATCTCACCGCTATCAGCTGAGAAAAACTAAGAAGTTACATTAAGCAGTAAGTCAACGCCCCTAAGCCAGGGCTAAGGCAGGAAGGAATACAGGCAATATATACCGCCAACTCGACTGAGTTACCGGTATGTATTGCAACTAAAAAGTCACACTTTCGCTATTATTCAAAATAATAATAATAATAATAATAATAATAATAATAATAATAATAATAATAATAATAATAATAATAATAATAGTAGTAGTAGTAATAATAATAGTACTAGTAATAGTAATAGAAGTAATAATAATAATAATAATAATAATAATAGTAATAGTAGTAATAGTAGTAGTAGTAATAATAATAATAATAATAATAATAATAATAATAATAATAATAATAATAATAATAATAATAATAATAATAATAATAATAATAATAATAATAATAACAATAATAATAATAATAATAATAATAAGAGCGCTTTATTTTGCTGAAACGTTAAATTTATAATTAAGTCTCGTTTCTCTATTGACTATTTTGTTGTATATCTTTTCAGGGATCGACGATTTTTACCGTTGCTGAGGATTATTTTTTTATCCTCAAAATTTTTCACATAGGTGCGTAAGTATGTAGGAATAAAAGTTGATGTAACTGGGCCATTCCAGCCTTACGTGTGTGACGTTTTGACACCATTTCTTTGAAAATAACAATAAAAACCAGGACGATATTTTTTATATATTTCTTAGTGGTTGCTATTGGAGTAACAGAAGATATGCAAAAGTTATAATGCGGCGTTATTTTTTTCATAGGACAATTTTGAATTTTTTTATAAAATTTTAAATACAGCCTTACGTGTGTGACTCGGAAAATCTGAGAGTAAACTATACCTCATATTATTTCGTAATTTCCTGTGAAGTTTTAAAAGATAAATGAACGGTGTTTTTTGTGCACGTGTCTAAGTATACTAAGTAAGTATTCCACATATATTTTTTTTTCTAAACTTCATAGAGTAGCAATAAAAAATTTTTAATTTGCCTTACGTGTGTGACACTAGAGCCTTACGTGTGTGACCGCGTGCAGCATGTCTTCATTTTAAAGTCAATTCAACTTCCACAACTGATAATTATAGCTATCAGCATTATATATGTGTCTGTCTGTCTCTACCCCCCTACCCCCGCCCCCCTCTTCTAACATTTTTTTGAGTGAGCAGTCCGATTTGAACAAACTTTTTTTTGTTCGAAAGATCTCGGCGAGGAGACCTCATTCTCATATTTGACTTTTAGACTTGAACAATTTTTCGTTCAACTTTGAACCATTCAAACAACCTGTCCCCCGTTAACAACTTTTGAGTAAACAGTCCGATTTGAATATTTTATTCCTTTTTTTTTTTTTTTTTTCTAATAATCTCGGCAAGGAAAAATAATTCTCACATTTAATATTTTGGTTTGAGCACTTTTTTGTTCAACTTTGAACCGCTCAAACAACTGGTCCCCGGCTAATTACTTTTGAGTTAAACAGTCCGATTTGAACAAACTTTTTTGTTAGAAAGATCTTGGCGAAGACAATTCATTCTCATGTTTGACTTTTCGAATTGCCCCCCCCCCCCCCCCCACGTACCCATTATTTTTCGGATGAATATTTTACCAAATTTGAAATTTGAAATTGGCAAACGGGAAAGTAGGCTCGTTCAGTTCCGGACGGAACCACTTGTATAATATTTGATTTTTTGCCCTAAACGAAAGATCTGATTTTGTTGGAAAACGCCGCTAGTAAATACGAAAAAAAAATTCTTACTTCATTTTTTTTTCTTTATGATTCTTTTTGTTATTATTATTTTTAACACCCTTTAATCTTGATTTCAGGGCCAATATGCAATATTTTTAGTTGAATTTTGTAAAGTACTTCTCCCCCCCCCCTCCCTTACATTTAAATGAAAAGACCTGACTCTTAATGTAAACCATTCAAAAGCCTTACGTGTGTGAAAGGTTTTAAAGAGCCTCGTTAAAACGTTTCTACCGAATGGATGAAGATGTAAGTCAGGTTACAGGTGTTATGTATCAAGTTAATTTATGATATGAGATAGTTTTCTTTTAGTCCCCTAATTAGACCTTGGGGGAAACTTTTCATTCTTTTGCCTTACGTGTGTGACCAAAACAAAGTAACCTGAATATTTTGAGTGGTTAAAAACTTATAAAACACTTTATTACAAAAAATATGACATATAATCATACTAAAAAATCTGCGTTCATGATATTTGATAGTTTTTCCAAAAAAAATTCTCTTACATTTTTTTCACTAGCAATGCATTTTTTTTTTGAATTTGTCTCAATGTTATTAAACAAGGCTAAAATATGAGAAAAGAAAAATTTTATCCTAAAATTGATGCTGGAATCGAAACGAGTAGATATTTTTTTGTCAAAAAATAAGGTTTGTTTTTGTATTATGGGGGGAAAATGATGTGTTAGGACCACTTTTCGTGGAATTGCCCAACTTTAGCTTGTGTGTTTGTTTTTTATGAATTTTAATTATTGGTAAAAGCAAGATGATGATTGAAATTTTGATCGGTGCTTATCAATTTTTTTTCAAAGATACTTTAGAAGAGAAAAAAAAAGATTACGTATTTAATATCTAAAAAATTAAAACACTGTAACACTTTAAAAGTTTCAGGCTTAAAATGAACTTTTATAACAAGTAGTATTTCAAAGTAAAGCCTAAAGATAGCCCGAGAAAGAAAGCCTTGGCAGATCCCAAGAACTACGAACATATTTAGAATGATGTGTGAACTGTTATTCATTTTTATACTAAAAAAAGAACTACGACTATTTATTAATGGAGTTTCAAGCTATCAAATACAAACAATCATTGATACATTTGGGCATATTTAATATTTTAAAAAGCCTAACTTTAATACAGTAGAGAACCAATTATCCGGGATGTTTGTGACCACAGCTATCCCGGATAACTGAATTTCCCGATTTTCTGGATCGCTACGAAGCGATATTTGCCTATTGTTTATAAAACCCAAGTTACTATAACAAATAAAAACATCTTAAAATCTGAAGAGAAAACAATCCAGAAGTGCTTATAGATATTACAATATGAAAAATTTCTGAGCTATCTGCCACTTATATGGTACTTATGAAGAAACTGTTCATATTCATTTAGGTATTTCAAAAGAAAAACAAAAAAAAAAGATCTTCATTTTTTAGAAATTGCCGAAAATGCGTTTTTTAAAAAGTGGCGGAAAAATCGACAAAATATTGCCGGTTTTCTGGTTTCCGATATTTTGGTTCCCGGATAAAAGGTTCTGTACTGTATCACAGAATTTTATCCAAATAATTTAAGCATTTCTATTTGTAGATTACAAAGCACAATGTCAAAATCTCTGGCATTTTGAAACACGTATTAAATTTTATTTCCATGGCTCAGAATAAAGCACAACTGTAAAGAGCTGACGGAAAGGTTTTCTGAGTAAAAATACATTTCTGAAAAGTAAATGCTCTTTCATTTTCAGGAGTAGTTTCACATTAGCAAAGCTTGTGTGTTTAGCTGAAAGTCAAGCTAAATTTCAGTTTGTTAAATTACCGCATCGAAATATATCCTAATATTAAGCTTGGATGTCTTTGATGATACCTAATGGAGTGTGGGCGCAGATCTGATTTGCTGCAAGAAATTAAAATATTTCTGAATGAGGTAGTACAAAAGATTTATTTAGGAATCCACTAGACCGAAAAATCTATTAGACCGAAATATTAAAAATACATTTTAACTGGCAGTGAAACATTTAGAGCGAATTTAACTAGAAACACATTAACTAGATACTAAAATTAACTAGAAACACATTACATCACATCGGCTGAAAAAATAAATGAATACATAGAATGAAAAGAGTTATTATGATGATAATGCAAATGTCATCTAATTCTCTATCTGAGTTTAAATAAAATGAATTTGGATTTAAAATCTTTGATAGTGTGCATTTAACAGAGACCATGGCTATTAAAGAAACTGTAATTCTTCATGATGGTCCACAGAAGGTATATATTATAACAAAAGTGACGACTTGCAAATGTAGAACTGAATACAAATCATGCAAAGCCGTTAAAAAGACAAGTTATTATATTATTAAAATTAACTATTTTTTAATTGTGTGGGTAGTTTTTTTTTCTAAAGCGCATTGAGTTTTTCTTTTTTTTTTTTTTTTGGCAGTCGGTAAAGTTATGGTAATACGTCACCAATATGAAAAAATGTTTGGGGATAAAAACAAACATAACTACGAGTAACAGTTAATAAAACTAAGAAATGAAATTTAACGTTGTATTTAAGCAAGTATAGAATTACCAATAATATATTTTTGGAATTTTAAAAGCTTTACAACCGCCGAGAAAAAGGAAAAAATACAATACAGTAAATATAAGTTAAAATGGATAGTAAATTTCATCGTCAGGGGGTTTTTATGGGTTTGCGTTATCGACAAGTTCTTATTAATAATGTATTTGTAGCTATGACTACAGATTGCATGACATTTTTTGTTTCTCGATAATTTTGAAGCCAAGTTACGGGTAATTAAGAGCACTGGAATAGATATCGTAAGAACCAAAACTTGGACAAAGACCTTAAACAGCGCAAAACTTTTAAAAAGAGTAAACAATTGACACGTATTGTCAACGAATGTTAAAACTAATTACAAATGGTAAAACTATTTGCATCGAAAATGTTTGCCTAAAAATTGTCTAAAACTGTTATATTTCGAGAAGCCGAAATGAGTTTTCTGAAAAACAATTTTCGAGACCTTCATTTACAACAAACCACAGGGTAATTTGGGGGAAGACGCCGCATCGGGGAAGATGTCTTATCATGTGTTTCACCCTCCCACAAAAATCAACAAAAATAGCTCAGTTAGAATGAAACCAGTCAGTTAGAATAAAGGAGCATGCACATTAAGGGTATGAATAAATTGGTTTTGACTTACCACTGGTTTAAGATGTGTTTTTGTAGTGTTTTGTCTTTTTTACCGCTCTGATGAGTACCTGAATTAGTGTTAAATGCCTTTGGCTAAGACGCCACATTTTCTTTAGGAGAAGATGTCGTAGCTTTTTGACACGACCTTGAGAAAACAATGATCCTCCTCGAAACATAGGCCTAGACAAGGACATCGGACCTTCGAAAAAACTGATTCGATAAAATACATTGCCTGCAGTAGTTGGAGCAAAAAACTCAAATACGGCATCTTCCCTACGGAAATTGCCCTAACGTCATTTTTCCAACGGTATGGGGAAGATGCCGAAATGGAAGGGCATTGTAATCATTAATTTTCAGCGGTAAAAAATATGTTCTTCAAAGTGAAAAACAATCTTTTACCAATCACAAAAGTCCATATTTTGTGGATAAAATAGATTTTTTAAAATAAAACCAATACCTTATAACATGAAAAGTTTTATGTAATACCCATCACTCTTATTTCTTCAGAAAATATTTTCTACTTTCATTTTTTAATACTATAATCTAAGTTCAGTATTAAAAGTTTTTACTAGAATTTATCAGGAAAATATTATTTTCCGTGGGAATTCTGCGAATTTCAATAAAATTGGCATCGTTTTTTCAGTTATGCGACTATTATATAACTTTAAGTTCAGAACAGAGTTAAATAACGTAATAACTCACATTACAAAGAGTTTTTAAATATATTGAGTTAAAATTAGAAAAAAATTTGGCTCGAACAATAAATTTGCCTATTTTTGCTTTAAAATTTTCAATTTCTAAAAATAATCATTTTTTTTTTTTTTTTTTTTGAAAAAAAAAATTTCTGAACGTAGGCTGATTCCTTAAACATAATAACACTTTATAAGATAGAAATTAGTTACAGAAACAATGCATTTTTTTCAAATATTTTCTACACACATTGTAATATTTGAGAAAAAGAATAAATAAGAAATACAAAAATACATAAAATTGTTACTCGAAGGACTGGTAAATTTTAAAACCAATAATGTTGAAATTGTTGAATTCCCTAGTTATAAAATTTTCACATCACAAAATGATTTTTCAAGAATGTTTCGACTTTTTAAAAATTCCTTAATAGTTTTGAGCTCTTCAAAAACAAAGAAACAAAATCCTTAACTTAAATATATACATGAATGAGAACATTAAAAATATTAATTAAAATTATGAAAAGTTACGATCAGTTTCCAATAGGATGAAATACATCAATTTAGTAACTGTTACTTTTACCACAATACCGAGATTAAATGGAATTAGTTATGCGCAGCAATTCCAGCAATAGAATGCTTTCAACTGAATAGGATTTCATGCAACTTAGTTGAATTTCGTCAACCATTCTCCTTCATATATGTGGTCCTCAATTTAATAATGTTGCTTTGTTAGGCATATGCCAAACACAACAGCAAACGAAGCTCCGTATTTCTGGGGAGTCAATTATGGTCTGACATATAATATCGAGTATTCGCAGCCTATTTAAGATAAACTGACTTTAATAACAGCTTTGTTAATTACCGCAGCCGTCTATAACAAGATCTACTTAATTAGTTCATTTTGTAAGAGAGGCAAGTAAGAATTTATAAATGAGCCTCACATTTAACTATAGTGGAAATGTTTTTTTTTTTTTTTTTCATTTTATTTTAATCAGGTAGTGCATATGTCATATTGTATATTGTATTCGAAATTATGGTGTCGGGATTTGAATCAAGTGCAATCAGAAAACTGCAGTAACAATTATTGCAGATTTTGGCCAGATTGGGACGTTGCATATAAAAAGATAGCCCATGTTATTAATATTTATCACAGAATATTTTTGATACATTTTATATGCATTCAGAAAGACAGAAATTTAATTTATTTTCAAATCAAAAAGAATACAAAACACATTTTTCCCCAGTCCAACGCACATTTAAGTTCATAAGAAGATGTTTCCATTTAACTTTTAAAGAAAAAAAAAAGCTGTGGAGGAATTTTTGTGACGGATGGTTATAATACTGTTTTCGTCTTTTCAGATTAACAACCGAATCCGATGCCATAGAATTGTTATTATTTTATCTAAATATTCAATCCATTTTCAATTCAGAATCACTGCACAAATGTCAATCGCATTGCGATTTGTCAATCATGGCATTCAAATCCCTCAAAAGCAGCTGTGTTTGCTATTCATTGATTGTTTGAAAGGGTTTAATGGGCTAACCATCATCCACTGTAAAAAATTTCAGTGAAATCGGCCCATCAGTTCTAAAGTTGCCCCGGGCTTATACATTTAGAGTTGTGTTTCATATGTAGAAAGAATATTATTTGTTTTTTTAATTCAACTGTTAATTTTGAAGAAAAAAATTTCAGATATTTTTAACGGGGTAGTAATTGGGACTAGAGATGGAACGAAGCTTCGGCCGAGCCGAAGCTTCGGCCATTTTGCCGAAGCTTCGGTCTGGCCGAAGCATGAGTTGTGATTCGGCAGCTTCGGCTGCTTCGGCCTGAAATTTATGCAGCAAATTTTCTGCTACAATTATTATCATTTTTTTAACTCAAAATTGTTCCTCATGATAAAGCATAATAGAAATTTATATTCAATTAAAAATATGTGCGTTTTGAACATTTGAAGCCAGAATGCATTCAATAATTAATAAAATATTTATTAACAATATGTTCGTTTAAATATTACATTTCGTTATATTTGTTCAAAAAAACTTTAGTTTTAAAATAAAAGCTATATAAATGTACTGCATTGAGTATTTTTCAATGATTTCTAGCTTTGAAACTTTGAACAATGGTGATGGTTCTTATGTGTACAAGAGCAGATGTGCAAATATTATGCATCCTAGATTACTTTCTTTTAAAATTTTATCTTTTTTGAAATTTATAGTTACACAATTTCTGTTTTTTAAAAGAGATGCATTAATCTATCTACATATATTAACTTATTATGTATTTCATTGATCAAGATTCTAAACAACAAAGTCAGGATATAGTAAAACAAGTAAGTAATTGTTAATACATAACTTAAAGCTACATCTTATTTATTTATTTTTGTATAAATCAAAATATGAGGAAGGCTCCAGTCCATTAGTCGCACACATCCACCCAAGATCCGCATTTTAAGTATTTATAATTAAAAAAGAATAAATTCTGATTAGTTGATAAACTTTTAAAAAGATTCGTCATTTATGCTTGAACTAGCCGGGTACCCGGCCCTGCCCGGGTTTCTGTGGGTGTAGGGTGGTTTAGTGAAACTCATTCATAAATTTCCCAACACTAAAGTGCATATCTATAAACATAATGGCTACTTCTGTAAACAATGGCTATGTTATGGATAAACTATAAAAAAATAATGCAAGCTAAAAAAAAATAGCAAGCTACAAATAATGTTTGAGTAAATAGGAAATGTTATAAGCTTGGTATATTAAAATAAATATATATTTACAGTATCAATCGCACTGAAATTAACCATTTCCAAATATTGCTCGTTAAATAAGTCCCATTATTAGTTTTTATCCTCGTGACAACATTGGTGAGGTGAAAACATCTTATGTACCTAATTTAGAAATTTTTTTGACTATAAACACTTTCTATTCTCTAACTATTGCCAAAATCATTTTTTTTTATTTCACCCGTTAGCGATTGTTGGCTCAGATAAATATAAAAATCCTTAGAAGGCAATAAATTCCATACTTACTCCAGAGAAGCCTTGGTTCAAAATTTTCAATATGATTACAACCAATATTGTTGCGGCATGGCACCAAATTTTTGCATCAATGGGTTGAAATTTTAATCATTTAATGGGGAAATGACATAAAATTAACTGTTTTCCATAATAACTTTTTTAAACTAAGCTTTTTAGAAATAAATTATAGCTTATCCTGTTCCCTCTTACTGTAGCTATCTACGGTGAAAAAATGGTTAAAATCGGTTCAGTAGTTTGGAAGATTACCCCGGACATACGTTTTCAAAAGTAGTCTTTTATGTATATAGATTAATAGAATAATACCTGCTCATTTGTCGCACAACTTAGAATTATGATGTAAAAAAACAATGTCTCAGCATTTTTAGGCAGAATCCTGCTTCTTTTCTTTTCGTACATATTACCAGCTTCGGAAGATGTTCTTTTACTGTATACACTGCTATCTGGAGCAGAAAAGTAGCGTTTGGCCAATTCTGATAATCCTGGAAAAATTGTCTTATTTTCCATCCACCAATTCAGTGGGCAATTTTTCCTATTTAAGAGTGGCTTGTTCATGTACAGTTCTAGCTCTTTTTCTTTAGGCAACGAAAGTTCTATTACTTGTGATTCATTGCTTGTGATTTCCAAAACTCAACCTTGGAATGAATAGTTTCTTTGAACTTGTGACATTATTAAATAATCCTCTTAAAATAAATACCAAATGAAAGACAAGTAAAAAAGAATGCATGATACTATTTTTTCGAATTCACCTAAAACTGAAGCATTTTGTATTAAGAATATTAAGATATTTATAATATATAACACAACGTAAATAGTAGTATATTGGGTAGTTCTATGGTATAATACATGATTATAATAGTTGTTTTATTATAAAACATCAACTGAACTGCAGATTGAGCTGTTCATGTTCCAAGTAGAGCTTTCTACTACTAATTTGCAATACAAAAATAGTAGTGTCGTCTTTTCTTGTACCAGCAGTACAAAGCAAAACAAAACAAGAAAACTTTTAACTAGTGAAATTAATTTAAGAATGACTCAGTAAGCTGAAAATGTTGTGTAATACTAAGAACATTTAAGTAAAAATAACCAAAATAAAAATAAACTTTAATTAATGAAATCAATTTAAGAATGCTACAGTAAGCTGAAAATATTGTGTAACGCTAAGAATTAAGAATATTAAAACATATGGAGAAAAGTATAAAACTCTACGCATTTATTATGCATTTAATCCAAAAACTTCAATATGTGCGCCAGCCGAAGCTTCGGCCGAAGCTTCGGCCATTACTTTGCCGAAGCTTCGGTATTCGGTGCTTCGGCCAAATGCCGCTTCGTTCCACCTCTAATTGGGACTCATTTAACTTTTTAGCTTTTTTTTTCTTATCATTACTTGGACATTATGCTATTAACAACAGATTGTAAACACTATGGCAAGAAACTATTGTAAACACGTTTCGGTTTTTGAAAGACAAAAAAGCATTAGACTAAAACATGTTCTTACAACAATTAAAACATTAAGAATTAAGTCCATTTCATTATTGTCAAAAATTTAGAGGAATAGTTTAAAATAAACTTCCTATTGCATGAATCTTAATTTAAGACAGTGCCAGAAACTTTTCCTTTACTTCGAAGCGTGTTATCAAAGCGTCTTTTGGTGTAAAATACTTCGCCTCGGTAATTAAGATATTTTAACTTTTACTTCTTGTCTTTACTGAAATGCATAAACTTTGTTAGACTGAAACAGATGTGAATAAAAGAGCTGGTATATTTTGAGAATGCATCTTCCTTTAGAAAGGATTATTTATCCTGCGATGGATTTATGCAAGTTTTATGAATTTTAACAGAAAAGGATAAGGTAGACTTGTTTGAATCCAATAATTTTACTTTCTGGATCTATAACCGGAAATGGATATCAAATTGATGTAAAGTTGAAAAGCAATATTTTGCCTATTTTCGATGTGCTTTATCCAAAACATATTTTCCTGTTATATTTGACTATTTTTTTTCTTTTTAATTTTATTAATGAAATATTGCAAAACAATTTGAATTAAATGCACAAAAAAAAATTGTTTAACATATGTGAAAAAAATTGATTTTTTAAACTAACATTATTTCAGCATATGTGTTTGAGGATTAATTAAATTACAGATTTTAAACAGTTTTTTTTTTACACAGAATAAAATAAAAGTTACGTTGTCATTAAAATGAGGTGACACAAAATTTTTATACTTAACTTATTGGTTAAAACGAAATTTAAATGCTCTACAAGGTTTCATACTTTTTAACAATACACAATTGTTTAATCAACGAAAAGCTATGACTAAACTAAAATTTATGTACATTAAAAATTGTTTCAAGACATAAAAAAATCACTTTTAGTGCAATAAAAATCCTTACAATCGTGAATATTTTACTTTTCTTGCTCAAAAAAAAGTAAACCAAATGCAAAATTTCAGAGAGTCTTCATACCAAACTGGTATTAGTATTGGAACAAGAAAATGTATTAAGAAAAAATGATTTATTTTCCCTAAAAATCATTCAAAATTAAATGCACATTGTATTTACGGATTATTCTTCTCAAAATAAGAGAAAAAAAATTGTAGGCCAAATTTTCGAAAATGTCACAAATCCTACGAGCACAATAGAGCTTTATATCTTCTATAAAATATATTTTTTGCTTTTTTTAAGCTATTTTAAACAATTAAAAAACAGCGAAACTGAAATAAATAAATAAATATCTTTATACATGTTAAAATAGATTTAGTAAACGTGTGACATTTAGCGTGTTACTGTTTTTTTTTTTCGGTTTAAAGACTGCAAATCATTTACTATTACTGAAAAAAATCATTTTTGTTTGCTTATTTATTTTGATTTGGACTTGAGTAACAAGTTCCCATGAAAAATGTATTTCATCTTTAACAAAAGATTATGAATCGTTTTCTTGTTAGCATTTATGAATGCTATTAAGTAGCACTACAGGTCCGTGATAAGTGCAAGAAAAACGCATCAAAAAAAGGAGTACCGTCACTTTCAAAAAGAGCGGTTGTGCAATTTAGAAACAAGTAAAAATGTATAGTGACGCAGAAAACATTTTCATGTCGGTTGATTTTTATCAACCAAAATAACAATGTTTTTGACCGTATATTAAGTTTTTTTTATCAAGTAAATCTTTCGTTTTTGCATTTACATTTTGCGTTACATACGTTACCATTCGTTAATGATATAAGTTTAATTTTACGCATGGGCACTACACTTATTACCTATTTGATCATGATTAGGGCCCCCTTCCAGTTTCGTTAGCATTAAATACACACATGACAATAAGTCTTAAGCTCATTCTTTTCACCTAGGGTCCCTAAAGAAAACAGGTCCGGCTACAGCTATTCCCCATGGTCACTCTATGAGGATGCTACAAATACCAGTAAAATGCAATTAAATAAATTGTGTGGCTTAACTAAAATTAATAAACAAAAAATGCATCTGTCAAGTGTGTTCCATATTTGAGTAATTATAAAGGAATAATATCTGCTATTTAACTTTCTCACGGACATGCACGTAATATCACGGTCTGTTTAAATCCCCCTCATGACGGACTTGCACGCAAAAAAACTGCCAGTAAAAAATGGAACGGGAGTGGAGAGGGGAAGCGAATATGGAATTTCACTTGGGGTAGCTTTTTCCTGGCAGTTTTTTACGTGCAAGTCCGTCTTGAGGGGGATTTAAACAGACCGTGATACAACGTACATGTCCAATCGTCCATGACAATTACAAGTTTGTTAAATGGGGGTTAAAGTACAAGTTTTTTTTGTATCAACCTGTATTTCATAATTATATACGTGCAGAATAAATAGATCTAAAAAAATATGGCTAATTTAGAAAAGTATGATAGTCTGAAAAATCTATCATTTTCCTTTACACTGCAAAACATAGGCTGTTTTTTTTTTTTTTTTTTTTTTTTTTTTTTTTTTTTTTTTTTTTACAGTGTAATACTGGCAGCAGAGGTTCCAGTTTAAAACTGTAAACTGCACAGTAATGAACTGTAAAATTATTTTACAGTTTATTACTGTAAAGCAGCAATTTTAGTTTATTAGTGTAAAATGAGCAATTTTAGTTTATTAGTGTAAAATGAGAAATTTTAGTTTATTAGTGTAAAATGAGAAATTTTAGTTTATTAGTGTAAAATGAGCAATTTTAGTTTATTAGTGTAAAATGAGAAATTTTAGTTTATTAGTGTAAAATGAGAAATTTTAGTTTATTAGTGTAAAATGAGAAATTTTAGTTTATTACTGTAAAATTAGCAATTTTACAGTTTATTAGTGTAAAAATAGCAACTTTCACAGTTTGTTACTATAAAGTTAGATGTATTATACTGCAAAAACAACATATTTTTTTTACAGTGTCCCAAAAATTCCGGAACCTAATTTTATTCAGATTGCTCCGAATAAATCCGCACAATTTTACGTTCTTCTGAATTCCTCTGATATTTTCCCAAGTTTTCTCCTTAGTAGTCATCCCCATATTGCTTTTACCAACTAAAATAGATGCCTTTCAAATTTTACCAACAATGCTGCGATATGAAATGAATGCAATTCCTTCTGTGGCATTGTTGTTGACCAATAAAATGAAACGTCTTCGGTAAATATATTTGATATGTAATACCAAACAACACAAGTCTGCATATTACGGAATACATGACAAGAAGCAGGATATATCTGACAACTCTTGTAATATCATACATAGTCTGTAGAATATTTATGGTATTGCTGTCATCCGAAGAGTTGTATGAATGAACTCATGTGTTTATACACTCGAATTCACTGCTATTGGCTTCCTTAAATAGCTATTATTTTATAATATACGTAAAAGTTTTTGCAGGAATATTTTGAAAGAAATATATAATGTTGAATGATCAGAAAGTGTATTTTGAAA